>PVJL010007836.1:0-73425 GCA_004026885.1 Lyroderma lyra | reverse complement strand
GCTGAGTAATATTCCATTGTGTATATGTACCACAGCTTCTTTATCCAGTCATCTGTCACAGGGACCTTTGGTTGTTTCCATGTTTTGGCCACTGTGAACAGTGCTGCAATGAACATTGGGGTACATAAGTCTTTGCGGACAAAGGTTTTCAGGTTCTTTGGGTAGATCCCCAGAAGGGGGATTGCTGGGTCAAATGGTACGGTTCCTCAAACTTGGCACAATATTTCAGATGTCTAGGAACCAGTAGAACTATTGAATTTCATAATTTGAACAATAGTCTTGCCATCTAGCCATTATCAAGTCTTTGTGATAGTCTATGGTCCTTAAGTTATCATTGAGCAACATTTTAACTGTGGAGTGATAGAATTCACCAAAGAAGAATTTCTTTGGAATGATACTGGTTGGTATGCAGAAAGAACACTTAAATAATTGGCAGTTATGTTTATATGAAGTATCATTTAGTAAGTGATTCAAAATTGGTGGTATTTCCTTTTTAGTAAACCTTACACATAGCTTTGGAGGGGTCCAGAAGTTGTTCTGGTTGGCTTTGGCCCATCTAACTCTGGCTTTCTCTTTTCTGATATACTTATTATTTGTTTTACTATGAAATAAATCTTGTTAAAAGATAGTATTTTGAATTTGGCATTGGCCTGTCAGGATTGGGGCATCAAGGAGGAGTTGCTTCCTCCCTCCTTTCCTTCCTTCCTTCCTTTTCTCGAGGAAAAGTCCAAATTGAAATGCACCTTTCAGGTCCTTTACAACATTCTGGTTTTAAAATTTTCTCCGTGGTGGCTCACCTTTACCCTCTGGCTCAGTCAAATTGTTCCCTGGATTTTTTCACCTTTGTATTTTAGTTGGATGAAGTACCTTCCCCTTTTTATCCTGCCTGTCACGATCTTACCTCTGAAAACATGAGACATGTTTCTGCTCTCTCTCTCTGTGATGCTGAGATAATACCAAAAACATGTATACTCGGATGTGTATATATTGGTTTCTGTGCCAGTTCCTAAAACCCTGGTGATTTCCTAAGTGAGGAGGAGGACTAGGAACATCTCTTGTTCTAATATTGGTCTTTGACCTTGATTCTTGATACAGGGTACCTGAAACCCTTTGTAATGTATTGGGTGATAGGAGTGTCTTTTGTTTCAAAAAGGTGAGCTCCTGGATGAGGACTAGTCACCAGAAAGACCAAGCCAAGATTAGAAGCTTGTACTTCTCAGCTCCACTCTTTATTCTCTTGAGAAGGTAAAAGGGTTGAAAATGGAGCGAATGACAGATCATGCCTGTATGAGGAAGCATCCATGAAAGGCCAAAAGTGTGGGGTTCACAGAGCTGCTGGGTTGGTGAACATGTGGAAGTGCTGGGAGAGGGGTGCCCTGGACAGGGCGTGGAAGCTCCATGCTGCTTCCCACATACCTTGTCCTGTGCATGTCTTCCACCTGGATGCTCACCTGTATCCTTTATCATATCCTTTTATAATAAACTGGTAAATGTTTCCCTGAGTTCTATGAATTGCTCTAGAAAATTAATCAAACTCAAAGGAGGGGGAAAATGGAACTTCTGATCTCTAACCAAGCACAGATGATAAGTGTAGTTTTGGTGGGGATGGAGGATTTGAGGTCTGTGAAACAGAGCCCTTGAACCTTGGGATCTGATGCTACCGGGAAGGTAATGTCAGAACTGAGTTAAATCGTAGGACTCCCCGCTGGTGCCATAGAGAACTGCTTGGTGTGGGGGAAAGCCTGTCATTCTGTGATCAGGAGGGAGTGTTTCGTATAATACTAAGCAGTGAAGGAACTCACAGAAGGAAACACAGTTGGCAAGAGCTAGGTTTTTCCCTATTCAGGAAGGAAAAACTCATTTTTTCCCCATTTTATGGAGGCCTTCTCAGGTAATTACTCTGTTCACAGTAATTTCTTTGATTTTATATTCTAGTAGCACTTAGTTTATACTATGTACAGAACAAATAATCACACTCTGTTTTATAAAATCTTAAGGTATATTGAACTTCTATTAATTTCTTTTATCCTATCTTCGATTTTCTTTCCCTAATGAAACTGAAAAATATAAACATTTCATTTAAAACAAAAACAAAAAAATAGGAACCCCATGGGATCTGATGCGTTTTTGAGAGCTCTCAACACAGTACTTTGCACTGGGGTTCTTGAGAAGAACCCATCAACAGATGACCTTTCCTTAGACTCCTAATTCAGGGATCACTTAAGGAGAAAGAAATAAGCACATTTCAGTAAAGTTAGGATTTAGTGTGTTGCCAGGCACACAATGTGAGAAGAATCAACATTTTTTATTTTCAGATCTTTTAATGAAAAGTTTTTTGAAAGGAAACTAGAAACCTAGGGCCAATAGTGATATAGTACAATCACCATCATTTATTAGTTTCTTGTGATCGGAAAAATAATGCTATCCTTATGCTTTAAAATTCATGGCCATGAGTATTAGGAAAACTTTTGTTAACTCTGGAATTTCCACTGGAGACAACTTACTTAAAGTGACACGTACCTGCGATTTATTACTTTCCTTTATTCATTCCATGTGAAGTTCTTAAGTTTTAAATCCACACATCTTAAATCCTGTTTTACAAGTCTAACTGCAGAGATTTACTCTGGATTATTAAATTATAGGAGTTTATTATGCAGGTTAGCTGTGAACTAATACTAATGCCAAACCTCAAAGGAAAATCTTAGAATTTTATGTTCAGTTTATTGGCTCTGGAGGCATGCCTAAATTTCAAGGATTTGCAATAAATTTAAACATATGGTTTGAACTTTCAGGTGTGTACCTAAACACTTTTTTTTCTCATCAGGTAAGTTCATGATTTGAGAAGACAGTTCTAGAACATGAATTTCACTTTTTCTCCAAGGATTACATAGGAAGGAAAAATATGTTTATGGACTGCTTTTCTACTAGAGTCCTCATCAGCTGAAAAATACCTGACTTTCTTATGTTTTGATACTAAGTGCTTTTCTGATCTACTTTGCCCTTGTTTCCATAGGAATTTGAACTGGGCCTGAACTTGTCTCTAATTCCTAAATTCTAGGCTCTCATGCCAGGGTTTGGGTCAACATGTTTTGGTAGAATGTCTTTTGATAAGTTATTTTCAGTCTATAAATGTTCCTGATTTAAGAAACTTTCATTAAGTGGAAGGTCAAGGAAAGCTTTCTTGGTTGACTCTAGTTGGTAGTCTGCCCTGGGGTGGGCTAGCCTATACACACCCTTGGTGTCTGATGGAGGCCAGCAGTGGAGGGGACCAGACACCCTTCCCTAGAGCCTCTTCCAGGCATCTCCTAGATGTTTGTTGAGGGACTGAATTTGTTCTAGAATGGTCTTGGGGGGGGGGTTAAGGCTTTCTCTGAGGTGGACCTGGAATCCTAAGAACTGTTCTTATTAGAGCACTATGATTGCAGCTATGTCATTGGTCGCTGAGGACTGCTCACTTTAGGTGTACTGGCTAGTTGAAGCTACCTAAGACTCAGCAATTTGACTGTTCTTTAGTACTAACAGCATAATTATGTAAGTACTTACAGTTTGAGATGCTTTTAAAAGTATCCTAATGGGTCTTCACAACACTGACAAGCTAGAGAGAAAGGAATTCCATGCCCCGCATCACAGTTAAGGATAGTCACTTGGTCAAGGTCACATAAGTAGTAAATGGCAGAGCTTGTTGTAGAGCTGGGCAGGGTTTCTCAACCTCAGTGCTACTGAGATTTGGGATAGAGACGTTTTTGTATTGGAGGACTGTGTTGTGCATTGTAGGATGTGTGGCAGCATCCCTGGCCTCTGCCCACTACATACCACTTGTAACCTGCCTCCTTCCCTAAATTGTGACCATCTAAAATGTCTCCAGATTTTGCTACATGTCTTCCAGGGGCAAAATGTCCCCAGTTGGGAACCACTGACCTAGAATAGAGGTTTTTCCTACTTAAAATCTAGGCCATTTTTTACACAGCTGGGTAAGTCCCACATTGCTTAGTCTCGCATAGTAGGGTATTCACAAAATTAATGCTTCTACGACTAGGTGAAACCTATGTATAATGAGTCTTTTTAAAAATAAGGACAATGATACTTCCACACTTAAACTGAATCCTTCCTTGATGTCTCTAGTGCAAGAATTAATATCAATTACCCATTTTCTGTAAGCGTGGTGAAGCAGGACTCCAAGCTGCTTTCCACAGCCCACCAATTGTTCATTACGTGGGATATTCAATTTAATTTACACTTAATTGAATCTTAAATGTTCCCTACAGCAAGGGACCGTTTCCTTGTATAATGTGCTTTCCTGTGTAAGGTGCCATGCTTGTCTTAAAGAAGCTAACAATCCACCAACTGAATGAAATAACTGAGGGTATATGGAGTTTGGCATAGATATGTGGTAATATTTTAGGCTCTGTTTGATATTCAAGAGATGAATAAGATGTGGTTCAATTGATTTTAAATATTTATTGAGCATCCATTATGTGCAAGACTCAGAGCCAGGAGCCAAAATAAATTACATGGCAGCTGCCTCCAGGGACTGGCCGCCTCTCCAGACATAAGTGGGGTACCATTAAGTTGTATTGTTATAAATGGGGGGCAGGATGTCCTAGAAGTGTGAGAGTGGGAGAGAATTTGGTGAGTAGTGAAAAAGGGTCCTTGGGGATGTCAAAGTGTAATATAAATACACACGAAACAATTAAGTAAATCATTATCCCATACAAATGGGAAAATGAACTTGTCTTAAAGTAATTCAAAGCATTTGCTTGTATTTGTTGAGTAACACGTATCATTTTTCTAGCTTTATGGAGATAAAATGGACACAACATTGTATAAGTTTAAGGAGGACAGTGTGCTGATGTGATATAGTATATTTCAAAATGATTATCATTATCATGTTAGCTAACACCTGCATCATGTCACAAAATGACCATTTCTTTGTCACATGTTATTTTTAAACTGTGCTTTTATCAAGTGTGGCAAGTCATATACATAATGCCTTGGACAGTGATAAGATTTACACTGGCCTGTGGAGTTTGTTTTTCCATTGTCAATCTGCTTTAGAATTTTTTTGGGGCAGGAGAAACCTACAACAGCTAGACCTTCTGGGACAGAGAAAGACTAGCCAGAACTAAACTCTTAATAAAGTCGGTGGTTTTTATGAGGTATGAAGACTTTTTCTGGGAGCTGTGCCCATAGGGAAGATAAAAGGAAGGAAATCATATTTGAAAGCCTATTATCGAGTACACTTTGTCTCCCATATGTGAGGTTTGTTTCCAAAAGGGAGTGATGTAAAGGAATTGGCTAAGGGTAGATTTTTATTCAAAACAATTGTTTTTTTCCCAGTGAGTTATAAAATTGTGGGGCAGGAGAGAAATGTGAGCCATGACAAGGTTACACATAGACTGGGTTGGACTAAGTTTATCCTGTATGGTTGTCTGCTCAGCTTTTATAAAAGTGGGAGATAGAACAGGGGCGTCATGGCGTTGCGGGAATGAACATTTCTTACGCATTTGCTGTGTGTTTGATGATTTAATGTATGTTAACTAACTCGCAGTCTGCTAACAACCTTCTGAACTAGGTGATGGAGCTCCACAGCGTAGGACAGAATGCAGAAAAGCTCAGAGGTGCCACATAATTTGTGCCTGAAATACACCCCCGGTCTGTCTCATGATTAAAGCCTGTTCTCTTTTTCTCCTGGAGTGCTCCCACTCCTTTAGCTTTCTCCGCCTTGATTTTCCACTTTTCTCTGTAAGTGGCAGCTCTGGAATAATCTATTTAACTGTATCTTAGGCATTTCTACCTTTTGGCAAATCTAATTGCATCCGATATCATTTGAATCTTCTACAGCACATAACCTGAAAGAGACCATGAGAAGAAAAGTACTTGGAAACAAACTGGAATCAATGGATAAATGTGGTTCGTAGTGGGCAGGAGAGGCCAGGCCATAACCCTGAGTAGTTAACTTGGTTCAATTCTGTCACTAACCAATGGGTCTCCACTACATCATGAGTGTCAGGCAGTATCAGAGAGCTTAAGATGGTTTTTCCTTAAAGGTTTCAGTGCCCCCAGGAAACCTCCCCAGTCACAGCCCCACACTGCTAGATACTCCTGAAGTGGGGCCCAGAGAGCCAACAGCCCCACCCCTGTGTGATGAGGGAGAAGGCTCCCCCTCAAAGATCGGTCTGGGCACCCAATTTGGCCAGGGAGTTTGCCTGTCCGAAGCAAGACAGTTACCCAGTAAGTGAGGAAGGCTGGTCTGCTGGCTACTCAGGGGCCCATACTTCGTTTTTGCTTACTGAATAGGTTGGTTTGCGTGGGATCTTGGAGCTGTGGATGGCATTGTTCAGGGCATTCATACTGCCATGCCCAGCCCCTGTGCTCTGTTGGCCATGGTGCCTGAGGATGGCAGATGGTTTTCTGGCCTGAACTTGAAGGAGTTCCTGTCCAAGCTTCCAGATGCCACCTGAGGGCTTGCAACCTGCAGCAGACAGCCAAGCTGGATCGCCAAAGGCACCTGGGGAGCCTGCCAGAGTGGGCAGAGCTGGCTAGCAATGGCTACTTGGTATCAAACCCCCAGTGCCCAGCCCAGTACCTGGAATGACCAGTCCAGGAGGGGACATCCATATGAGGCTGTGGCTCCAGGTAGCTTTTCTCTGCTGTGGAAGGGGACAGAAGCCCTGGTGGAGCAGCGAGCTGCATACTCAGCTCATCTGAAAGCCTCGAACTCTCTTGTACTCTTGGAGAAGGAAGGTTCCCTTGGTGAGGGTCCCCACTTTTCACCTCCAGCGGCCCATAGAGTGGTAGCTGCCCATCAGCTACTGGATGCCAGTGGGTGTGATCCAAGTGAAGCAGATGTTGATCGACCAGATGCTATTCTGGCCTCTTTGCTTTTCTCAGTGGGTGCTTCTCCCTCACTCCTCAACTGCAGGATGTTTGTGGGGCACCTCCAAGCAGCAGTCTTTGCTTCAAGGACAAACTGAGCCAAACCACTGGGGTGGTTTGTGACGGTGCCCAAGGCTGGGGGGAACCTGACCCAGCTAGTGCAAAGTTGTAAGGCTGCTGTTGTCGAGCTGCTGGAGGCTGTAGGGGCCTGTCAGCCTGAGAGCTGACTGACTACCTGGGGGTGACTGCCTCTCACACCAGTGACTTGTCTGCAGTTTCTGTGCTCATGGGCCTTGTGTCGAGGTCTGTGCCATCTCTGGGCCTCTCTTAGCATCTGGGCTTGGTGCCAACAGAGAAGCTGCACAGCTGCTGCTGGCTGCATGTAGAAAGTTTAAAGAGATTGGGTAAACAGGCCCAGGGCTGCAAGATGGTGACTTGGAGGTTGGCAGCTCTGTAACCCTATGGCCTCAAACACATGGTTGAGTCAGTTACCTTCTGGGTCCTAGTCAAAATGGATGAGGCCAGAACTGGAGACAAGGAGCTATAGCTGAGGACTCTGCAAGACAGCCTAGGTGGCTAGGACCCAGAGATCCAGGCCCTCCTGTCCAGGGAGGAGCTGCAGGCCTACAAGGCAGTGTGGGTCAGCATGGACCAGAATGGTTTGGTGTCATCTGTGACTTGCTGGAGCTGGGGCCTAAGGACATACTGGCTGGGGCCTGGGCTCGAGCTACTCCTCCAGGCTCAGAGCCCTCGAACCTTTGAACCTCTCCGAAGGGTTAAGGGTGGGGGACCTGCTGAGCACTTGGGCCTCAGGCTGGCTTAGGCAGGCTAGCCTTTGTGTCTCTGTTGCCATGCCTGAAGTGGTCTCCCCTGCAGGAAGCAAGCCTAGGCCATTAGGGTGTAGCAGAGGGTCCAGACCTGCCTAAAAGTGAACTTCAGTGATGACAGTGGCTTGGAAGACCCCAGTTGAGGCACAGCTTGCAGAGAAACCCAATAGATGGGGCACAGCTGCCCAGGGCTGAGGCTGGGGCCAGGTTAGAAAGGGCCCAGGCTGGAAGGACTGATGTGGTGGCTGCCCCACGTATAGTGGGCCTTGTGGCAGGAGCCGGAGGACCGAGAGGTGGCATCGGGACATTGTGAGACTGTGAGGACCATCCCTGATGAGGGAATGACAGACAACCAGATGGAAATGAGCTCTGAGATCCTCAGAGGCTCTGGTGAAGACTTAACCTCAGGTGGGAGGACACCAGCTCCAGGGCCTGGCACAGCCATAGGAGAATGTGAGGTGTGGAGACGGGATTCCAGCAAAGAGGAGCTGTGTGCCCTGTGCCCAGATGAGGATTTCTAGGGGTTCCTATCTCTGACCTCCAGTGAGGTGACTGTGTGAGTTGGCCCTGGCCACCCTCCAGCCTGGAATGGTGAGCAACGCCCGCTGCTGACCCTGGCAGAGGTGTGCAGGAAGTACATTTCAGATGGGACCAGGCACTCTCTGTTGCCTTGCTCCAAGTTGGGGTGGCACCCAGGGATGGGCTTAAATTGAGTCCTTTTGGGATGGTTTGTGGCAGATCCTTCAGATCTCTATTTTGGGCATGCCTCCTTTGGATTCAGAGCGAGAGTTGAGGGTTGAGCAGTACGTATGTTTGGGGCAAACACTAACCATTTTGCATGAGTTTGCTCACAAATATGTTAATGTATCGTGTAAACAAACCTACTAGTTTTTTAATGTGTCATGATTACATATAGCTTTATGTCAAGAAAAGAGTGATTCAGTATAGAAAATTCATCAATGTGGTTTCAATGAGTTTCAGGCGTCACTGTGCCTCCTCAATGTCCTTGCAGTCTCTGCATTTCGCTCTCTGGTTGCAGCTCTGTCATTAGTTCTGGGGGAGTCTCAGTTATCTCTTCAAATAACGTCTCTCATTTCTCTTACTTCATGGACACATCTACTAATGTTCTTCATATCTTTTTTCTTTACTTTTTCTTTCTATTCCTACGTCATTCCTGATATTTCTGGGAGAGTTCCCCCCCCCCCCCGCCCCCCCCTATCGTTTAGCTCCTTAATTTGTTATTTAACTTTGCTTCCTCTGCTCTTCGTTCTCCTCTTGAGTGTTTAGTTCAATGCGGTGTCTTCCGCATGCAATTTTTCAAGTTTTTAAAAAGCATTTATCTTCTCCCTGCTTTATGAATTCCACATTCATTTTGCTTATTTTACCTTAGGGTCTATCAGTTCTGTACATTTGTTATTCTTGTTTTAAATTCCTATTCCATTGGTTTCTGTTATATAGACATTGTTCTCGCAGCTGTACTTGAACTTAGATAGTCCCCTGTGGCCTGGTTGTCTCGCCTCATGCTGCTCACGACTGGCCCCACGTGCTGAATGAACCAGCCTCGCACCCTGAGCTTATTAGCTTCAGTGCACGGAGTGGAAGATGGGACTCTGCTATGGACTGAATGTTTGTGTCCCCTCTCCCCCCATTCATACTCTGTGGCCTTAACCCCAAGGTGATACTATTTGGAGGCGGGGCCTTCAGGAGGTAAATAGGTTCTGGTGAGGTCATGAAGGTGGAGCCCCTGTGATGGAATTTGTGTCCTTATTAGAAGAGGAAGAGACTAGATATGCTCTGTCTGTCTCGGGGAGGACACAACGAGCAGGTAGCCATTTGGAAGCCAAGGCTGGAGCTGCCACCAGAAGCCTACCGTGCTGGCTCCCTGGTCTCAGGCCTGCAGCCACCAGAGCCGGGGGAAATAGCTGTCTGTCTAAGCCACCGCCTGTGGTATTCTGTGATAGCGGCCTAAGCTGAGACGGCCACCGAGGGAGTCACGTGGAGTCTTTGTGGTTTTGGTGGCTACATCCCTTGAGAAGACATTTCCCTGGGAGGCCCGTGGTCTGGCAAGAATTAACATTCTTCTGTTAATTCCTGTACAAGTCACTTACGGAGAGGAACATACGACATGAGTGTAGTTAAGGAAAAGGAAGACGTGGAACCAGGACGACGAGGGAAGGCCATTCAGTGATCTGAAGCAGACAGAAGTGTCATGGGTACTCCAGTGTACTGACTCACGAACCCGCCTGCAGTGCCGGCTCCCAGCGCGCAGCCTGAGGACGAGCACGTGGCCCTGTACTGTCCCCCACCGCCACTTCGGAGCCCTGAACACCATCAGCCGAACACCGTCAGCCCCAGCCAACATTTGGTGCCATCGCTGTCCTCTGCCGTCCCTGCTAATCGCATCACCCATTCTCACGTAAGCCATGCGTTATCATGTGAGTGCAAAGTCAACGCAGGGGAGCCGAAGAGGCAGACACGGGGGAGCCAGCGCCCGGGCCGGCTGTGCCAGCTGCCCAGCCGGGGTTCTGCCGGCTCTTTTCGGTCCACTCGTCAGGCTTCCCGTTTTCCTCCCTGAGAAATCCCTTACTTTCAAATTTAGGCTTCCCTTCTAAATATCTAAACATCTTACATGCTTTCCTCTTTCCCTATAGGATCCTTTTGCAATAACCGACCTGCTATGTATCTATTCTGTAGGAAGCATTCTGTAAAACATTAGAGTGCTTAGGTTGAATGAAGTGATAGAAGTGATCATTGTTTTATGCGAAATAACATCGTGTGTGTAAATAAGGGTTAATTCTTGTGCTACAGTAAAAAAAAAACAAACCAAAAAACAAAAAACGAACGAAAATACAGAAATTTGCTGCTCAGTGGATATCTACATTAAAATCTGAAAGGCCAGAACTACATAGTCATGAAAACTAATATTCATAACTTGAATCTGAGTGGTAATTTTATTTTTATTTTTTGAGTGGCAACTTAAAAATGGTCACTTGTTTGCATATTCTTCCTTCCTAATAGAAAGTGAACTGTATAAGGTCAGAAACCTTGCCTTAGTCACCTTCATGTCATTGACTCTAAGAGTCCATGATACCTAGTAGAGGTTCAGTGAATATATTTCATATTAATGAATGAGGCTGTGAACTTAACTTACGAGACTATGATTAACTATGACCTTCCATGGGCCGTCCTTGTAATATTGTTGTGTGTGTGAGGAAAGAAAATAGACTTTGCTGTCAGATACCCTTGAACTTAAATCCTGAGATTTCTGTTTACTAGATGTGCTATTTATCAATCACTGCATAACAAGTCATCCCAAATCTTAGTGGCTTAAAACATTTATTTCACAGTTTCCGTGGGTCAGGAGTCCCGGTACAGCTTAGATGGATCCTCGGTCTGAGAGACTCTCATAAGCTATAATCAAGATGTTGGCCTGGGTGGTAGTTATCTCAAGATTCAGCAGAGGAGGGATCACCCCCAAAGCTCGCTCAGTCCCTTGCAGGCTGTTGGATGGCGGCTTTGTCACAGGCTCTTGGCCAGAAGCCATGCTCAGGTTTATGTCATAGGGCCTCCCTCTAGGGCTGCCCCCATCATGGCATCTGGCTTCACTGGAGTGAGCAAGCTTTAAGGACTATGAATAGAGTGCAACCCGTCAGCAATCAGTGCTTTGCAACCTAATCCCAGAAGTGACAACCACCACTTTTGCTGTAATGTATTTGTTAGAAATCAGTCACTAGTAAATGTGAATATCGGAAGGCAGGGGTCACCGAGAACCATTCTAGACAGAAGGCTTGTCATCTCCTTGCATGTAGATTCCTTACTTGGAAACTGAGGATTAGTTGATCTCTGAGTCTCTCTGTGAGCCCTTTGTAATCAAACCTATTGATTTTCTAACCCCTCAAATCTATAGACTTTTCGTTTTTAACAGTTGAACATTTTTTGGACTCAACATTAGTGTTTACTTTTCTCCTCCCTCATCCTTATCTCATTATGATGACATTTTAAAAACCTGTTATACCAAAGGAACTATCCTCTGTTATTAGTATTTGGACCAATTGAAATGATCTTGTGGGGCCCAACTCTTAAGAGTCAGAAGGTAAGTTTTGTGAATTCTAATCCCCATTCTGCTTGTTACTAAGAGACTTTAGAAGAGTCTTTCAATATCTCTTGGCCGCAGTTTAACTCAAGACAGGGTGGGGTGAATCAGATTGATGATCTCTAGTTTGCCTTCTAGGTTTCTTTCTTTTTTTTTAACACAAACATTTTAAAGTTACCTCTATTTTTTTGGCGGGGCGGGGGGATAGTTCCCTGGCTGGGATTTGAACCTGGGCCACGGCATTGAGAGCACCGAAGCCTAGCCACTACACCATCAGGGAAACCCACCCCCCCATATTGGTTTTAATTTTTCTTTTCATGAATTTCATACATATTTCTTTAGGGCCAATTTTCTAAGATTAGTTTTCAGGCTATATATTTTTTAGAATATTCTTCACTTCATAAAAATCATAGGATTGATGTTGAATTTACAGTAGTTATATATCTTTAGGAAGAAGTATTAAAATGTAAAGAAAGAAAGATTTTGTGAGAATTAGTAAACCTCCAGGATATCCTTAGAGGCCATTTCTATAAAATCAAAGAAAAATAAAGTCAGGTGATTTCATCTGTGTGTATCAGGGGAAAAATTACTCCCAATTGAGGAAAATATTTTGGGGCCTTTAAATTGATTGGAATCCAAAGTAAAAAAGTTGGATTTTTTTTCCCCCTCTGTAATGGTCCTAGTCATTTGATGTTTCTGAGGTCTCACTTGTGCCTTCTTAGGAATAGCTATAGACATATACAAGTTGCTGCAATAAAATGAGGAAGCTTGAATTAAAAACAAACCAGACATTGTACATCCAAAGAGGTTCCAATCTTTCCCAATTGTTTTTGTAAGATGCTGTTAAAGCTCCATCTCTGAAATTCTTTTTCTGACATGACCTGGACACTCTAAGGGCAAAGCCTTTTGGGCACACTCATTGATGAACACTGTTGTCCATTTCCTGAAATGAAATTTGTACTTAGAGAAATATCATTTAAAAGTAAGCACAGTGCATTGAGTGGTCGATCCAACTGGGTAATAATTTTTAGTGTATAGAACAGGGAGCAACAATAGATGAGAGTAGCTTTCTCTTTTATTTGTGAACTAGCTCCAAAGGTAGTTTAAAAGCTCCTCAAATCATTTAGAATAAGGAGTCTATGTTGAAGAAAAACTCTTACATGCATCTTTGCTATGTTTTGAGAAAAATACCAGCTTGATGGTTTGTATGAAGTATTACTTGATTTGAACTTGAGCCGTTTCAATGGTCAATTTAAATTCTGGATCTGCCACTTCAGCACTATGTGACATTAGGAAAGACACTTGATGTCCCTGAACTTCATTTTCACTTACAATATGGGATAATATGTCATAGAGATATGATGTGTTAAATGGGAAGATATGTGAATATATTTCACAAACTGTAATGTGTAATCCCCAGGATAGTTATCAACATTACTGATGTTATTTTAGGCATACTTTCTTATCTAGGTTTAATTGAATCACTGAAATAATCTGTGATAGTTCAAAGATGATAGGACAAATAATAGTGACACTTTTGGAATACTCACTGCCTCTCAGGCACTCTGCTAAGTGCTTATATATTCATATTTAACTTACTCATCGTGAACACTGAGTTTCCATTTTATAGGTGAGAAGACTAAAGTTCAGGGAGGTTAATTTTACCCAAATTACAAAACGAGCAAGTGACAGCTGAGATTTGGAGCCAGCTCCAAAGGGCACCCAATATGAAGAGAAAAGGAATGCACGAGGCTTTTTTGGTTGCATTTCACCAGTAGTAGTAGTTTTTAATCTTGGCTGATCTGAGAATTACCTGGAAATTTTAGGAAAAAAAAATCCCAAAGTATAGGACAGACTTGAAATCTAGTAAATTATCTGAAGGTTACATCCAGATATTAGCATGAAAAAGAAAACAAAGATTAAAAACAAAACAGCATCTCTGCAGGTGACTCCAGCTTGCAGCCGCTCTGAGACTATTAAATGCTCAGCCCTTGAGAGACAGGAGCAGAGGGAGTAAAGACTTTGGGCTTGGGAGTCAGATGATTGCAATTCCTGTTTGGCCGATTACAAGTTATGTGATCATAGACCCGGTACCTCACTTCTCTAAAACTTTGAAAATGATACTGAAAATTGAAAACTGAACTAACACGTGAAATGTTGCCACCACACAGCCTAGAACAGCGCTGTGTCCGGTAGTGGCCATGCTTTCTGTCTCACGCTCTGCACAGAGTTTGGGGAGCTTTCTCTCTCACTCACGCTCTGCACAGAGTTTGGGGTGCTTCGTGAAATCCTCTGACATGCATTCTGTCCCTGGGTGCAAGTGGGAGGCTACCTTGGGCCTAAAATTCTCTTTCAAATCATTAATTTCATGTCATTTTTGAAGAGCAGTATGGGACTTGTATTTCTATGAGATTGACACAATATTTAGTAACAGAAGCACTAAAGTACTTAGGCTGGGAGTAGCCCAGGCCGATTGGTAACAAGAACCACTGATGGGCTTGATTAGTTAATCCCAGTGTCTGGAAATGGCCATTTACACACTTTTATCGATAGGTTTTTTTTTATGTAGATGTTGCCTTTTCCCCTTAAAACTTGTTCACTTATTACAGGTGTAGGCAGTGGGGTTGTTTGAATTAGTCTTTTAAGTGAGTGTTTAATGGAGATGAGTAATTGCTTGCAGCTGTGCATATCTGTGGAGTTCTTTTTTTCTTCCCCTCTGTAGGGGACAAGATAATTTGCCAAATGACGTGGGAAAGTGTAGGCTTGGTTGTCCCCATATGCTTGAGGATGACTTTGCCCCTTAAATTGAAAACCCACTGAAGCTCCCCACCCGCCATAAGATATCATTGGCGTGGGGGCGGGGGGGTGGGAGACAGGCAGCCAGTTTCATCTCCGGACTCTTTGTTTCCCCCTTTAATAAAAAAGGCAATCATACGGTTTCATGTCGAGTGAATGATATAAACATATGAGTAGTTGATAGGTTTTCCAGCCTGAAGGAGTGTGATTTCCACGGATTGGGACCTTTTAACTTAACATCTGAAATGCCTTTTGAAGAAGAGGCATTAGGATGTGATACTGTATGCTTGAAAATACAGATGTGGGCCCGAGGAACTCTGCGGTATGATGAACCACTGGAAGTCTTATGTGATAATTTTGGGAAGAGCCTTTGCATCCTCTTCAGATTTTATTGGAAGTTTGCAAAATACCAATATATAGAGCTGATTCCATTGCGTGTTGATCGTAAGGAAATGTGACGCGTGTCCTCCAAATGCTGTATTGCTGTTAGTGGTCCAGAAGGTTGGCGATGAGGATTTTTCTGTCCCTGCAGATAGATTTACAAATAGGTATGAGGAATGAATGACACCCATCTAGCTGTCCCATGTCCTAATCTCCGCTGTGGCATGGCAGAGGCATAGCTGGTCTGGGAATAGGAACCAGCAATGGTGGTTCTTTGAGGACCAGGTCCTCTGGTCTGATCACCAGCAAACTCGTTTCCGTCTTCCTCCTAAGCACGACTGGATTTTGAACTACTGGAGAGTGGGCTTTGAGACCTTCCACTTAGAAACAGTGGGGTTTAAGGGCCACAGTTATACTATTTTCTGGTTATATCTTGGATAATCTACTTAACCATCTCAGCCTCATGTGTATGAAACAGGGGATAGTATTTTCATGTCTCAGCACTATTGTGAGGATGAAAATAGTCTTCAGTAGTTTGAAGAAACCACATACTGTAAAGTACCTAACTACTGTGAACATTTTCCTTGTTTAGTTTTCTGGTTTATGCATGGCAAGCAAAGAAAATGTGAGTGGATGAGAAGAGTTTTTAATTAGAAATATTTGGACTCTTGGGCAGCAGCTCGCTTCTCTGTTCTCCAAAACCTGGTCAGCCTGAGATTAAGTCTTAAAAGTGAGCTGTCAGTGATAATACAATCCTGTCGATGTTCTCCACACAGGTGGGCTTGTCCTAGGGCGGTGGTGTAGCACGGCAGTAGAAGGGTGCAGCTGGAGTTTAGGTGCCTGTGTTCAAGTGCCCACTGGGCAGCATACAAGCTGATTCTGACCTTTCTGAGTCTTACTTGTGTAAGGTACTTAACAGGATTAAATGAGCTATTGCGTCTAAAGTATTGAACAGGAAATGAGTAATTGCTTACAGCTGCACATATCCCTAGGGATTTGTTTTTCTTTTAGTAGGGGATGAGATTTAAAAACAAATACTAAAAGAGATAGCATCTGGAGATATGACCTTATAAGCTTGGTAATTAAATTGCAAAAGAGAGGCTGGCACTTCTCTCATTTTTTCATAATTTTCCTAAATGACATTTCACCTATAGTTGGAATTTCTTGGGCATATATATAAATGGGGACAAATTTCCCTACCCTTCTCTCCTGCCCCCTCCCCCTTCCCCCACCCCTCCTCCTTCCCTCACCCCCTCCCTGCTTGCCCCCAAATAACCATTAAACTATTGTGTCCATGAGTCAGGCATTATTTTTATTTTCATTTTTATAGACAAGGCAACCAAGGCATCACAGAGGCAAGTGAGTTGACCAGGATCCTTAATGGCAGGGCTAGACCTAAACTTGCATCTAAGATTTTTCAAAATGTGTTACTTCACACAGCTCTCTAATTATTCTTTGCTTCTGAGGAGGCAGAATCATCCTTTCATCCTTAAGGGGTAATAAAAACCTATGTACTCGCCTTATACCATAGATGTATTCCTGGAGTTGTCATTGTAAGTCAAATCACATTCCAAATTTATAAGAAATACTAATATTGCAACAAAAACCTATGATAAATGTTTGCATTTTTAGAAATAAACTTAGGTATTACTCAGTGAGGCTTAAATATAATAATAATATTAACCTAGCTAAGACGGTTGTTCTAGTGTACTAGTCCATGACACCATAGAGTGGATTAGTTTTTAGTAAAAAGGAATACAATTCTTTTGTGAAGTTGCTTTTGATAGGGAGAGTGCTATCAGTATGACAAACTGTCCAAGCAGGCAAGTTCAACTCTGTCATGCCAGCTACCTGTCCTAGCCACTAGAGGGTAGTGTTGGCATTGGAATGACAGTGAAGACATTTAAACTTCTTCAATTTGGAAGAGAAAGCTGTGTGAAATGAGGACTTTTGTTAAATTTACAGTATATAAAATGATTTGATGAAACAATTGGATATGACAGGAGACACCACATGATCATGATTGGGTTTTGATATTATTGACAAGGTACATCCTGAAGGGAATGTTCACGGTCCTGTGCCTGTGGGTCCTGGGGATGGTTACCTGAGGCCAGCAAATCCTCTGTGTGTTATTTGGGACCAAAACCTTTGGGACTAAAACTCTCCTTCTTACCTTTCTACCTCAATTCCTGCTTCACTTTCCATTTGCAAATTATGGGCCTGCTGGAAATTTCCAGTGTGAATGACTTTCTCTTTCCTTCAAATTGCGATCCTGACCACCACAGAAGTTGATTCCTTACTTAGTAAGTCTCTGAAGGACTTCAGTTCTTGTCGCAGAAGTCATTCATCCTGCTTATCCTCCGGTCCCTGGGAGACCTGTGGGGACTTTTACATAGACAGGAAGATAAAAGCTCTTGACATTTCAAGTTTCCCTCATGTTAGGCTGTGTGGCAGGAGCTGGATTGGGGGGTGCATTTTGTCTAACTTGAAGTTGATTGAGTGACTTGCAATGCCTAGTAGTGACTTCCTAGGTGTGTGACCTTCCCCAGCCCTTTGTCTACCATGCTACTTCTAGCAGTCCCTACACAACCACCTGCTAGAGAAATGGGTGAGTATCCAGGACAAGACATTTAAATATTTTTTCCAAGAAAAATATTCTTGCTTGTTCAGAATTTTACTAATCTCATGAAGCATGCCACCTCATTTAAAAAAAATTATTTAAGTATAGTTGGTATATATTAGTTATTAGTTTCAGGTGTACAATATGGTGATTTGACACTTCAGTATCTGACAATGTGATCAGCCCACTAATTCTAGTAATAGCTGTCATCATGCAAACTTATCAACAATATTATTGACTATATTTCCCTTTACTTTTTTCACTCATCCCTTCACCCCCTTTCTTCTGGTAACCATCCCTTTGGTTTCTGTTTCTGTGAATGTTTTTGTTTATTTGTTCATTTGTTTTCTTTTTTAGATTACACATATAAATGAAATCATATGGTACTTGTTTTTCTGACTTATTTCACTTAGCATAATGCCCTTTAAAACCATCCATGTTGTCACAAATGGCAAGATTTCATTTTTTATTGCTGTCTATTGCTATGTATGTATATGTATATGTGTGTATGTATGTGTGTACACACACACACACACACCATACATCTTCTTTATCCATTCATCTATCAGTGGATTCCTAGGTGGCTTCCATATCTTGGCTATTATAAATACGGCTGCAATGCATATAGGGTGCATATATCTTCTCAAATTACTGTGTTAGATGTTTTTTTTTTTTGTGGCCCAGAATATGCTCTATCTTGATATATGGTCTGTGAATGCTTGAAAAGAATGTATATTCTGTTTGGGGGAGGAATGTTCTATAAATGTTTATTAGGTCCTGTTGGTTGATGGTGTTATTGGACTCTATATTTTTTATTTTCTAAGTAGTTCTTATCAGACTGAGAGGAAAAAATACACATATCCACAGTTATACTTGGAGACTTCAATATCCTGCTCTCAGAATTGTCAGTTTTTTACTTAACATTTTGCAGCTCTATTGTTAGATGCATACATATATAGGATTGCTATGTCTTCTTTGTGGATTGCCCCTTTTATCATTACATATCATTTCATTTTCTCTGTGCTAATTTTCCTTGCTGTAGTGTTTCTGCTTTGCTTTGATTAATAATTGCATGATACATCCTTTTTTACTTGTAGCCTACCTATATTGTCATATTTAAAGTGATTGGACCATTTTTATAAAGTCCAGGGGTTTAAAATCTATTGTGTACCTACGTACTAATAATGAAAGTTCCAAAATAGAAATTCCTTCTGCAATTGTAACAAAACTATAAAATATCTAGTAGTAAACTTAACAAAAGATATAAAGAACCAATACAATGAAAACTACAAGATATTATTAAAAGAAATGAAAGAAGACACACAAAAAAGGAAAGATACTCTGTTCATGGAGTGAAGGACCCAACATAGTTAAAATGACCATTTTACCCAAAGCAATATACATATTTAATGCAATTTCTATCAAAATCTCAATGACATTTTTTAAAGAAATAAAAAGTCATCAGATTTGTGTGGAACCACAAAAGACCCTGAATAGTTAAAACAGTCCTGAGAAAAAAAGAACAAGGCCTAGAAGTATCACATTCTCTGACTTCACATTAAACTACCAAATGACGACAATCAAAACTGCATGGTATTGTCAGAAAAAAACCAGACATACAGAACAGTGGAACAGAATTGAGAACATATGCAACTAATTTTTAACAAAGGAGCCAAAAACATGTTAATACAATGGAGAAAAAGAAAGCCTCTTCAATAAACGGTGCTGAGAAAATAAAGAAGACACATGCAAAAGAATAAAACCAGATTGCTTTGCTTTACCATCCACCAGAATTAGCTCAAAATGGATCGAAGACCTAAATATAAAACCCCAAACGATAAAATGCATAGAAGAAAACATAGGTACTAAACTTGTGGTCTCTCTAAGAGCAAAGTCCATAATGGTTATCACCAAAATCAATTTTAGAACATTTCTCACCCCAAAGAAAATCCCATATCCCTTAACCATTACCCTTTAGTCACCTTCCACCACCCCGCAACCCCAGCCCTAGGAATCTACTTATCTACCTTATTTTGCCATGTATTATAAGCTCCTCTGTATAACGTGCACCCACCTATGTTTGGGACGCAAACATTTATATAGATACAGGATTAGTACTACTCATGTACTTGTAAAATGTTCATTGTTATTTTCCCCTCACAAATTTGGGCAGAAAAGTACATTATACTCAGCAAAATAATGGTACTTTGTTCCTATAGATTTGCCCATTCTGGCTATTTCCTATAAGCAGCATCATATAATATGTAACTCTTTACAGCTGGTTTTTTTTCATGTTTTCAAGGTTCATTGATGTAGCATGTATAAATATTTTGCTTTATTGTCAAATAATGTTCCATTGTGTGGATACATAACCACTCTACTTTGAAAACATTTTTGTAACCGTATTTTAACTATACTTAGACAAAACAAAGATATGAATGTTGAAAAATTGCACTTGAGAAAGTTTAAGTTTTTGTCTCAGTTTACTAAGACGAAATGCTTCAATTAAGTGATAGTTACCCTGGTGACTTGGTCTGTTGCCTCTCCCTAGTGGTGTCTGTCATGTCTAATAATTGAATGACTTTCTGATCCAGTGGAAGGCACATGCCATACTGTGTTCTTCTCAGTTTGGAGAGAAAAAATAGTTCATTCATTCCACACTTAACTGAGGCTCCACTTCTCTACCGGGGACCATGCTAGACGGTGGGGAAACAGAAATGATAAAGACGGTTGCTTCCCCTGCGAGTGGCTCACAGTCCAGTTAGAAGGATGGACATTTGGTGTGGGTTGTTCTTTGACTGGGATGAGCATATGGTGCTATGGGAATATAGAGTAGGGACACCAAAATGTGGTGGCCTTGCCAGGAGCTGTCAGCTGTGAGGCATGCTGTTCATAGTATATGAACTATCCAGAGCAGAAGGAAGAGGATTGGGGAGAGGGAGTTGCAGGGAGCACATTCAGAGGCACAAGGAAAAGAGAATACGGCAAATTTAGGGCAAGCTTTGCTGAAGCCAGTGCTCTTGGTTGCTCTCTTTATATTGTCATCTTTCTGTTCAACGAACAGTTGAAGGAATTTAGTTCCATTTCACTAGTACCTGTTTATTGGTACTCCATATATTGATTACCACACTAGACTCTTCGGACGATAATGGAAATTCAAAGACATGGGTTTAGACATTAGGAACTGATGTCATGTCCCTTCAGCAAGAAAGTAAGTTGAGGCAGTGCAGAGAACGTGGGGCCGTCATCAGAAGACCAGAGGTCCATTTCTTTTGGCTCTTCTACTACTTACGTGACACATTGGGCAAGCAACCGAACCTTTCCGGACGATGTTTTGTAATATAAGGGAGTTGGGTTAGGTGCTCTTCATCAATGTCTGACTGAGTTCAGAGGAGGAAAAATAGGTTTGAGTTAGTCTGAGAAGGCTTTATGGAAGAGGCTGGTTCGAGTCAGGCCTTGAAGGATCCATCAGGCTGACTACATCAATGCGGTAGGCAGAGTACTCACCAGAGCTCTCCCCTTCACCCCACAAGATGTCTCCAGGTACAAACCTGGGTGAAAACTCTCCAGAGGGGAGAATTACTGGTTCAAGATCAAGCTGGCACGACTTGTAGCCAGTTCTGGACTGCATGTTCCGCTGGGCCTGCTGCCCCCGCTTCCCCACCTCAGGGCTCTTTCCCTGTCTCTCTCCAAGAATGACCTGCTGCATCTCTCCTGCCTGTGCACATCCTAAAAGTTCTTTGAGACTTATCTCAGGATCTCCCTCCTCCAGAGGTGAGCTTCTGCACCTTTATGTTCTTAGAAACTTCATGATACACATATAGCTCATGTAGCACTTACCTGTATTGCCCTGTATTGCCCTGTTCTGTCTTAACTTTCTAATTATTTTTCAAGCTCCTGGACAGTGCAGGCCACGTCTTCTGTCTACTGAAGCTGTGCAAGGGATGTACAAGGTCCCTTAGAGAGGTGGTCCTCCAGCTGGATTACCAGTACCACTTGGGAGCTTTTAAAAGACATAGATTCTCAGGCCTTACCTTATACTTTTTTTTTCCTTTTTGGTGTTTCCCTGTCTGGGAATCGAACCCAGACCACGGAGTTGAGAACACCGAAGCCTAGCCACTACACCACCAGGGAACCCCCCCTCACCTTATACTTAAAGAATTAAATTTTGTTTGTGTGTTTGTAAGTGTTTGGTGAGAACAGAGTGGGTTAGAGGGATGTGAGAGACAGCCGTGTTGTTTTTATTCTACCACCCTACTGACCTGAAAAATAATGTGTCTTGATATATAGGAGGTCTCATGAAAAATATAGGCATTGATGGCTAGACTTTTTTCAAATTACATGGCTGGATACTTTTACTGGACAGCTCTTATATATCTATATCTATACATATATATGTGCATCTATCTATCATCTATCTCCATGGCACTTATTATATAGCTTACTTCCTGATTTTTCTTTCAAATGGACCCTGACATTTCTATCACTTTTTTCATGGCCCTGACTGAAATTCCAAAAAGGGGGGTAATTCTGTATTCTGAGAATGGACATAAAGCTCAGCTCAGTGCCGTGCCATTTTCCTGTAGAACTTTCCTGCTTGCACTCTTAGAATTGTGCTCTGATGGGTCTATAGTAGCCTGCTCTGTGCATCATGGGCTGGTGAACTGGTATATACCAAGTTTCCTTTGTTCTTTCTATATGGAAGTTTAGGAGGACTACAGTAGGCCTGAGGACTCAGCATATTTTAATGCATAGCCAATACTTCGCTAAATAATTTGAAAAGGCATGTAGTTATGTTAGAAAAGATAACATACAACCAAAAATGTCCAGCTGAAGAAGAGAACATTTCCCCACCCCTGCTGAATACTATGGTATAATTTCAGCATTTGGTGTTAGGAGTTAGACTCAGAAAATACAAATCAAACTTTTATAAAGAAACTTCTATTGTTTTGAAAATCTAGTGGAAAATTAATCATACAAAATATTATAGTGCCAAAAGAGCATTTGCAAGAGCGCAGATGTATGATTATGAAACACTGGGTTTTCTGGGCAGTGCGTTTCCTTATCGGAGCGGACTCCTTCATGACTAAATGATCATTACTCAGCAGTGAGGGGTGGCAGAGGCTTAATATCCTCCTATGTTTTAATCATTCCTTTGGAGCTGACTGAAGCAGGAGATGCAGGTGGGAAAAGGGCCCCTCACGTTGCAGTGCACATTGCACAGTAAATGGGACATTGGGGGGTCTCTTTCTCCTCCCTGCTTCAGGGCCACGTCTGTATAGACCACACTGAATATTGAGATGTTCGTTATACAACATTTCAGCTCTCTAATGAAGCAAATTGTCACCTTGAGTAGGATGCTTTGGTGCCGTGTGAGAGGCAGAAGGAACAAAAACTCAGAAGGCTTTGTCTAGTTCAGAACGTTCAGGATGGACTATATTTTGGGGGTGCCTGAAAGCTGAGTCGCAGAGCAGGGCCAGACATGGCACGGTTGCACTGGGAATAGCTCGAGGGTAGTGGCTCGTGTTGCAGTGTTTCAGTGACTTCCTTCCCAAAAGAGTCACTGCTCCTCGTCTCCCTGGGAGACTCGTTCCACTGTTATCTTCTAAGACATACAGTGGAAGGCAGTGTGGAGGTTCCTCAGAAAATTGGGAATGGAGCTACCATTTGACCCAGCAATCCCCCTTCTGGGGATCTACCCAAAGAACTTGAAAACCTTTGTCCGCAAAGACCTATGTACCCCAATGTTCATTGCAGTGCTGTTCACAGTGGCCAAAACATGGAAACAACCAAAGTGCCCTGCGACAGATGACTGGATAAAGATCTTAATGGTGTTTTTAATGATCACAAACTGACTCCTGTTTTATAGGTTCCTTTTTGTTTTTCAAAGTACCTCATTCTTTTCTTTTTTTATTTAGAAAGATTTTATTTCTAATAGTTTTTCCTGAAATATTCCATTGGGATCAATTCACAATTTGGTTCACTGCACATTTTTATTTTGCATAACAAATTTTACTGATCACAGCTTTTGCCTTTCTGATTTTTTCCTAGCTTTGAGGTATAATTAACATATAACATTGTGCTAGTTGAAGATGTGCAACGTGTTGATTTGATATGCTTATGTATTTATTGCAAAGTGACTACCACTATAGCATTAGCTAATACCTCCATCCATAATTAGCATTTCTTGTGTTGAAAAGAATCTAAGATCTCTTAACTTTCAAGTAAACTCGTATAATACAGAATTGCTAACTATAGTCACCATGCTGTACATTAGACCCTCAGAACTTATTCATCTTATAACTGAAAGTTGGTACCTTTGTTCAACATCTCCCATTTTCTCCACCTTCAGTCCCTGGCACCTACCACTCTGCTGTTTCTATGAGTTTGTTTTTTTTTTAGATTGCAGACGTGCGATCATGTAGTATTTGTCCTTGTCTTATTTCATTAGCATAATGCCCTCCAGGTCTACCCATGGTATTGCAAATGGCGGGGTTTTCTTTTTCATGGCTGAATAATATTCCATTGTATGTGTATACCACATCTTGTCTATCCATTCATCCTTTGACAGACCCTTAAGTTGTTTCCGTGTCTTTTGTATGGTGAATAATGCTGCAGTGAACATGGAGTGCAGTTATCTCTTCAGGATCCTGTTTTCACTTCCTTTGGATATATACCCAGGTGTGGGATTGCTGGATTATATGTTAGTTCTATTTTTAATTTTTTGACACACTACCATACTGTTTTCCATAATGGCTATATTAATTTACTTTCCCACCAACCATCTTTAAAGGTTCCATTTTCTCTCTATCCTTGCCAACATTTGCTGTCACTTGTCTTTTTTTTGATAGCCATCTGAATAAGTGTGAAATGATATCTCTTTGTGGCTTTGATTTGCATTTTGCTTCTGATGAATGATGTTGAGCACCTTTTCATGTACCTGTAATAGTCTGTTATAACCCTTTGTATTTGTGTGGTATCAGTTGAAAAATCTTTCATTTCTGATTTTATTTATTTGAGTCTTCTCTCTCTCTCTTAGTCTAGCTAAAGATTAATCAATTTTGTTTATTTTTTCAAGGAAGCAACTCTTAGTTTTCTTTTCTGTTTTTCTGGTCCCTGTTTCATTTACTTTCTGTCCAATCTTCATTTCCTTCCATCTGCTAACATCCTCTCAGTTACAGTGTCCCAGCGGAAGGAAAGCATGCTTTAAAAAAGAACTGGTAGACAGATCCGGGAGAGAATCCTGCCTGGCTTGGCTCTAATCAGAGACAAATCCTTGACGCAATTATGATACTTAAGGAAAAGGGAACTTGTGATGGACCAGGTCTGATCTCATGCTCATCCTTGGGGGGTCAAGATGGGGTTGGCGTTATCAGAATAGGAAAGATACACTATAAGGTTGATGAAGAAAAAAGGGATTCTGGGAATATGTGCCTTTTGTTTACCACAGGGCTACTCCTTGCCTTAATCTTGGCATTAGAGCAGGCCCCTGGGAGGTTCACAAACACCCCTGTTTTCTCTGGGAAGAGTAGCCTGTATCTTACCATCTTTAAGAGCCCACCCCACCAGTCTCTCTCCCCTGGTATGAACCATGGCTGTGTCTGCTAATGGTTTTCTGTCTTCTTGTTCTTCCGGAAATCGGAGCTTGAGATCGAGGCTTATGTGCTCTTTCTTTAGTAGGGGATGCAGTCTCGGGGAAAGGGAGGGAAGGAAAATGTGTAGGGAAAGAAGAGAAACACGTGTATCCAAGAAGTTCAGAGAAATTAACACCACCCCTATGTGGGTTCTGCAGTGTGTTGTTCAGAATCAGCAGGAAATCCTGGGCAGGAGGCAAGAACTTGGTGCGGGGATGAGGGGAGGCGGCGTATTTGGCTCCTAAAGTACAGAATGGTGCCCTCACTGGGAGGGAGGACACACGTCCAGACAGTCCCAGAGGCTCCTTCAGGGTAATAGCCAGGTGTGCCCGCTGGTGAGTGTTCTGGATGAGATACCGGTCCTTTGGTCCGAGGCAGTGCTGTACAGAAGTTCATGTCAGTAGAACAGACATTCTGTAAGTTCTTGGTTGGCAGTACTGGCAGGCTTTGTAGCAGAGGAGGGAAGCCCACATCCGGAGGAGATACGGATTCCAGTTGGGATAAATTGCTCTCTCCTCCAGGGTGGAATGGATCTGATATGACCCACCCGCCATCAAATATTAGTTGGCTGTTCCCCTCCGGAGTGGTGCTAATGGAGGGCTCAGCATTGGACTTTGCTGCCGGCAGTTTGTGCATTCAGCAGCCGGAGAACCATATTCATCCTGCTGAGAAGGGAGCCCATGCTGTGGGGTCCTTGCACAGCCTCCATTCCTACCACCACGATCACTCTGTTCATGGGCCCATTGTGCCGGCTTGAGGTGGCTGAGGAGACAGCGTGGCTGACATTCCATCCACAGGACAAGTCATCCTTATCCTTTGGTCTTTGAGAGTCTCCTCTGTGGTGAATGCCCTCTGGGGGACAAGACGTAAAGTGTGCACACCCTTTGCCATGCTCATGTGTCTATCATTTTCTCTCTTTCATGGGGCTCTTCCCCCCCACCCCCCATCTTCTAATCCATTCCTTCGGCACCACGACCACCAATCGGACCATAGCCCAGTATTTCTTATATGTCTATGCTTCGGGCCATCTCTCTCTTTCCATAAAAAGTAAATGATAAAGTACACGGCTCACACCTCTGCCCACCAGGGTTTTCTTAACCACTGCCCTGCAGGGTCTTCCCTGAGGGGACCTGAATTCCAGGAGGCAGGAATGAGGGAAAGGAGGGGGCAATGAAACAAGGAAGGTAGAAATCTAACATGACGATGTATTCCCAAACTGATAGCGAGGGATGTCGGCCCTATTGGTGGCCATTTCTCAGGACAGTCTGTTTAGAGAGACAGGAAGACAACTTTGTCCACTGTTGAGAGTTTGACCCTGCATGTTAATTCTCATATGTACTTTTGGGCTGTGTATGTGTGGTTTTCAGTCAGGTCCCCTGGGGTTTTCATTCTTGCACTTCAACAGGGTATCCCTTGAGGCAGGAGGCAAGAGGGGACGTGACATGGGTATGTGGTGAGATGCTGGTGAGTTGTGCCCATGTAAAGGTGTTGCAGCCTCAGTGGCTGCGGTGGCTACCAAACTTTGGGAAGCCTGGCCAAGTGACCGAATGTCCTGGGGATAGGCAAATATGAGAGGATATGGTGTGGTACATAAGGGCTATCTGGTTTAAATTCTCTCCTTATGGAAACCTTGTTTGCAGAATGGTTGTACACTTAGAACATTCCATACAACTTTGATGGTTTCCCAAAACACCTCCATGAAGTAGGCAGGCAGGTATGATGGTCAGTTTTTTCCCCTCTAGGAGTTTGAAGTCATTTATAGCCTCATTTGACCAATGGGAAAATGAAACAAAAAGAGATGGCGATTTTCTCCAAGTCATTCAAACAGGACATGGCAAAGCTGGGTCTATTAACTACATTTTATGACTTCTATTTCAAATAAACTGTATGCCCATACTAGTTATTGGAGTATTAAAACAGCACATGACTGGCAAGCACATGGTCATCACTCACTGAAGAGCTTTAAGATCAAATAGTGTTCCACACAGTATGGCATGAGCTTTCTAAGTTCTGTGATAATACCATATTGCTGAAGGCAAATAAAGAGGGGTTTTCTTTAAATGATATATTTGCAGCAGTTGAAAGGACTGACAAATTTGTTGTCAAAGGGCATTTATCCCTCTGATTACAAAAACAAAAATACTAACTGTAATATCGTTAAGAAAATAGTGGTGGGGAGTTCCCTGGTGGTGTAGTGGCTTAAGGCTTCAGCTCTGGTGCTGTCAGCGCTGCGGCCTGGGTTCGATTCCCAGCCAGGGAGCTACCCACATACTAAAAAAAAAAAAAAATAGTGGTACCAAAAATACAAATAAAGCAATAACACCATATATTATATTTTTAACCTTGTTATGTTTTGACTGTCTTCCCGTATCATTTAATCCTTTACTACATTCTGAACACAAGGGAGGGGGTGAGGAGTCTGATTGCCTTGGTCCATCTGGTGGGTCATCTGCAGCCGGACCTTCTCAGTGACCTCCTCCAACAATGTGTGACTCGCTTTGACCAGCAGAATGTAGCAGAAACGGTTTGCTGTTCCTGAGCCCAGGCTGCAAGAGGCTTTGTGTACTTCCATTTGCTCTCAGAACCACCGTGTCAATCAACCCAGGCAGCCTACTGGATAATGCGAGATACGTGGCCAGGCACGCCATCACCCTAGCAGCGGACCCCAGAGGCTGTGTAGCTAGCTAATCTGTAGGTGAACACATATGTGTCAGTGTGTCTAGTTGAGATCAGAAGAACCACTCAGGTCATCATACCTCAATTGTTGACCCTTATATTTCTGAGAAAAATCGATGATGATTGTTTTATGTTACCACATTTTGGGATAGTGGGTTACCCAACAAAAGTAAAATGAAACACTCATGATACTAATTTTTGTAGAGAAGATGCATTCATATGGGATGAAAAATGATCTTAATTAAAAAATAAGAATTTTATTTTGATGATAAAAAGATCAAATCACTAGAAGCATAGTATGATAACTTATAGGAAGATAAAAATGAAAATATGAAGTCATGACCCCCACTGGTTAAATGTTTATGAATCCATTTCCCCTGTAAATACCCTCTGGGACTATATTCGATAGGCAATCCTGAGAGCCTGTGTAGTTTAATAGAAAGGACCCCTTGCTGAGAACATAACTATCCAGGGTTTCGTTTTAATTCTGCAATTAGAAAGCCGTGTGAGTTGAGACACAGTTCTTTATCTCTGTGGGCTACATTTTTTACAACTGCAAAATTAAGGACTTGTAATAACAGCAACAGCAATAACAGTAGCTAAGATTTATTGACCACTTATTATGTGACAGGCACCATTCTATGAGGACAAATATCCAAAATGCCAATAAGCATAGGAAAAAAATGCTTGAAATCACGTCATCAGGAAAATGACATTAAATCGGGAAAATGAAATGGCTAAAATAAAAGAGATGACACCAGATGTTTGCCAAGACGTAAGATACCTGGAATTCTCACATGCTGTTGATGAGTGGAAATTGGTACGACACCTTTGGAAAACTGCCCCATCTAAAGGTGAAGGTGTGCACAGCTCAACCAGTGGCCTTACTCCTAGTTATAGATACTCAATAAGAAACGTGTATGTCACATGCACCAACAGATACGTGCAAGGATGTTTATTGAAATAGTCTTTGCAATAGAGCAAAACTGGAAACAATCAAATGTCCATCAAAAGTAGATAAACAGTAGTATATTCATGCAATGGAGTACTTCACAGTACTAAAGACTAAGCTGCATGTGATGACACGGGTGAATCTCATAAACGTCATGTTGACTCAAAGAAGGCAGAAAAGAGGACGTACTGCATGATTCCATATTATAAAGCTCCAAAGCAGGCAAACCAGTCTACGGTGTTAAAAGTCAAGGGAATCGTTATTTGGGGGAGGTGCGGAATGACTGGGAGGAGCACGTGTTTATCCGTGGGGTTTTCATGACTGGCTGAGGGCACGAGGGCACTCTGAGATGTTGGAAGCGTTCCGTTTCTTGATCTGAATGGACATTATACAGGTGTGTTCATTCTGAATATTGAGCTGTTCATGACTTGTGTACTTCTCTATATGTTTATTCAGCATGTGTTTGTTTTTTAAAAAATGAATACAGCTTGGGAACTGTTAGCTTCCCATAAAACCTCTGTAACCCGTGGCTAACAGCTTCCCATAAAACCTCTGTAACCCATGGCTAACAGTATCACCTAGACATAGCGAGAGCAGAGTATGCTGTTGCACGAGAATGAACAGCACCATGGTGCTCAGCACTAGGTTTGAGCAGTCTTGGGAGCAAGTGATCCAGAAGAGACCAGGCCCAGATGCTTCGGTTTGGTTGATGATGCAGCATATACGCACAGATCACAAGGGGAGGGCCTGGGGCGCTGTGGCACTGACTGTGGGGAAATCCTTACTCACGGGCAAGTGTTCCTGTGCCACGAAACAGGTGGTAGACAGGGCTCAGAGCAGGAGATAAGACATCATGTCCCTAGGTATGGACAGCCAGAATGCTGGTCTCCAGGTGTAGCTTGCCTGTTGATCTGAGGGTGACACCTGTCTCTTTGGGTAGGCGAGAAGTGAGGCAAGACTCAGCAGGGACTTGGTGGCAGAAGCATAGAAAGGGAGAGAACTCTCTGGAGAGACACAGTTCTAACAGTTGTAGTGATTCAGGAAGGAAGGAGAGCTATTTCTTAGGATTCTGTCAGTGGCAAGGCAAAAGTTCCTGCTGTGTGGGTGCTGTGAAGGATAATTAGAAGCAAAACCATATAATTGGAAGACGTCCTACCTTAGCTGCGACGGCTCCTAGTATAAGAACAAACAACAGTTGGTCCTCCAATGCGAATCGTGATATGGCATGACTCCATCTCACTAAGCATGAACCAAGCGTGTGTTGGGAAATGGCAAGTAACTACTAATGCTTAAACGATACCTCGTGATTTTATTCAGCACTATTATCTTTCCCGAGAACTTTCACCGGCATGATCCCACCTGAAACTCAAAACATCTTTGAGGAAGGCGGGGCCTGTGTTCCCCAGCTAAACAGAGGAGCCAGCTGGGCTCCAAAGGAGAAAACGTGATCGATTTAATGGCCCGCAGCTCAAGAGCCCTGCAGCATTTTCCTTGTGCAGCGTTTTCCTGGCTGAGCCGTGAGGCGTGCGTGCTGGAAGTGGGGTGCTAACGAAAGGTGGCAGGGGCTATCGAGGAAAAAATTGGTTTGTAACTTGGGCGATGTCACATGTTGCTGATGTGGGACTTTAGGTGTCATCCTTCCATTTTTTTTTTTTTCAAAGTTCTGTTTTCTAGGACCAAGCAACCCCTGGGCTTCCTGATTTCATAGACTGGCTTGTGCCCCCACGTCGAGACCTCAGAGCCCTTGCTGGACACTCAGCACACAGGACAGCGCTTCTCAGATGCGCACCAGGACCCCCGAGGGGGGTGCTGGGGGCGAGGTGCGCAGTGTGGTTTGTTAGCTCTGGCGTGAGAGTCAGGGTCTGCATTTCTGATTGGTTCCTAGATGATGTGTGCGGCAGCAAGGACTGAACACGCTCCTGGGGTCATTGTGGTGGAGTCGTAGGAGCTAAGACCTTTAGAAACTGGCAACTGCATTTATGAAGAAATACAATGACTACTAAACAGCTTTATGTGGGAACCTGAGTCTGAGTCCCGGATCCAATGTAAAAAAAATGTTTGGAAAACTTGACTTCGTTCTTCTTTCCCTGTCTTATGAGCAACAGAACTTAGGAGTGTGGGTGCTTAGCTCATTCATTTATGGAGTGCCTCCTGTGTGGCAGCCACAGTGCCAGACACTGGGTATAAGGCAGAGAATGCAATGGAAAATGTCCCTGCCCTCAGGAAGCTTAGAATTGAGTGGGAATGGAGAGAAGGGGCCAGTCAGACAAATTAAGATGATTCTAAGTGATACAGAGAAAAACATTTTAAAAAAACCAGAGAAGGGGAGACACGGTAGAAGGTGAGAAGTTAGTCTTAAGTAGAAAGTCCTCATTGACAAAAGGACATAAGGAGGTGAAGACATGAGCTGTGGGGAGAAAATTGCAGGCACAGGGAACCCCAAATACAAAAGCCCTGAGATGGAGCAAGCCTAGCGTGTTTACAGTCTCGTTGAAGTTAGGGGAGCAGGGCACAGTGGTGAGATGGAGATGGGGGAAAGGAGGTCACCTCTGGCACAGCCTCGTTGGCCACAGTTTGGATGCTGGGTTTTTACTCTAAGTAAACATGGGATGTCATTGGATTGTTTTGAACAGAGGGAGTGAGAGTGACAGGATCTGACTTATAAAGGATTCATCCTAGCACCTGGGCTCAAATCTGTAGCGAATAGAGAAGCCGTGAGATCATGGAGAGGGGTATTAGTCACCCACGTGAGAGGCTTGGTGAGAGAGAAAATGGCCTGGGCCATGGCGGCTGCGGTCCAGTGATGAACAGTGGTCAGGCATGTTTAGATGTGTGATTTTGCTGTATTTCTCTGGGTCAGTGGGAAACCAGGATTAATGAGTCAAGCACCCAGATGAATCCAACTCCTGGCAGTTGGTGGACAGATATGAGGCTGTTTTTTATTTTTTTCCTAGTGTGTGGGGGGAAGCATACCACTTCACTTTGTGTCTCCTGCTGGATTGTCACTTCATCATTTAAAAAATATGGACTGTTGGAAGCAATGTTATTTGAGGTTACCCTTCACCAATGCAGACTTCAGGAAAGTTTAGCAGCTTGTTTTCCATTTTTAAGTTCTGTATCACAGATGGGTGTCTTTCCATTAAAAACACATCAGGCAGCAATTGCCCATGTTGTTTTTCTTCTTATAATTCTAACTCAAGGATTAAAGATAGAAACTCTCCTGAGAAGTCACTATTCTGAGGATGGCAAATACGTAGCGAATATCGTCACTCCGCCACTTTCTCACCCGTGGCAGACATTGCTAAATGATCACATTGCTCTTTCCCACCAAGTCCTGATGCAGCGTTGGAATCGCTGCCATGACAACCACGAATGGATTGGAGTCGGCATGAGTTAAACCTATTCGCCGTTACTGTGAGTAATCATTCTTCCTGACAGCGCAGTGTGGTCGGACAGGCACTGCGTTGCCCCATGTTTCAGCTGGAGCCAGCTCCATCTCTGTCTTGTCAAATCCTGTCTCCGTCACTTGCCAGTCCTTTGACCCTGGACTACTTCAGCCCATCCTGGACTAAGCCTCAGTTGTCATCTCTATAAAATGTGGGAGAATAATAATACCTGTCTTATGGGTAGCTAGGAGAATTAAATAAAATAATATACATAAAGTGTTTAATACAGGGCCTCAGCAGATTTATTTAAACATTCCACAAATCTCAAATGTTATTTGAATCAAGAGTTGGACTCTTTTCTTGAGAATGAAAATTTTATAGACATATTCCGGCTTTCACGCTTTCGCTTTACTTTGCAAATATTCCCACATCATCTTCCTTGGAAATTATTTCTAAGGCCACCCAGGTATTACTGGAGCTCTTCGGCCCACTTCAGCACCCTCTGGGTTGGGGGTTGGGTGGGGCTCAGTGTCTGGGAGTAGGGGGGCTGGTAGACACGTGGGATAGTGGGAAAGCCCCAGCTGGAGGAAAGGCCTGGATCTCGCAGTTACACTGGATCTGTCTGTGGACATTCTCTTAGGGGAAAAGCACATCGGTGACACGGTGCCTAGTGGTATGCGTTCTATTTCAGGTTCACTCCGGGCAGTGAAGGTGGTGGTTTGATTAGCTCTCAAAGCAATGGAACACTCTGTTACACTATTTGTATGGGGAAACATACCCCAGGTTCCAAAGGATTGTAGGTGCTCTATTGTATTTTAGTCATAAAATCCATTTCCTTAATTGGGAGTCTGCCTTTACCAAACCAATTACAATTATGCTGCTCACTTATGAACGTACATGCCTGGCCATTGTCAAGGAAGACGAAGTGAATTGGCACAGTCCGGGTCGGTTTTCGTGTTTCATCGCTCGTCGTCATACCGTAGACATCAGCTGCCGTCTGTCCAGTTGGAGGGGAGCGTGTCTGGATGCCAAGTACTGGGGCTCAGAGGATGCTGGTGAAGATCCTTTTGGCAGTGTTATCATCAGAATTGCCGTTCCTTGTATTGAATACAAATCTTTCTGTCTGGAAACAAATACAGGCATCTTGGGTGGTAATATGTCACTGGGCCGCACGATGACCTGCATCTTGGATGGACGACACACCCATGCTGGAGCTTTACTTTCCCTTTTTCTGCCAATGATAGGCAGCAATAATTAAGAGGCTTTTTTTTCTTTGCTGCTGACACTGAATGGACATAAAATACTCCCAAGAAGACGTAACTAGGTGATGGGAGAAAGTACACGAAATAAAACCTTTGTCATCATTGGCCTAAATGGAACTTTTATTTTTTAAATTCACTCTGCTAAGATTTTATTGTGGCTCCTGTTCTTGAACAGAAGTCTGCTGGCAGTCTAATTGTTGCTGCTTTTTAAGGTGTTCTAACCTTTGTTTCTTGGCGCTCTGAAGGTTTTCTCTTTGCATTTGTTTTCTGCAAATTCACTATATAGCGTCTAGGTGTAGGTTCAGTGTTCCTTTTCTTGTGACTCACTATGATTCCTGAATCTTATGATTCCTGACTTTTTTCCATTCTTGGCCGGGTCAGTCATTGCTTTCTTGAAATGATCTCACACCTTCTATTCTCTTTTCCTGGAATTCTTTTTAGATATAAATTAAGCTATGTGTTTCTTTTCCATGCTTCTTAATTTTCTTTTTACATTTTGCAACTCTTCATTTCTCTGTTTCATTTGGGTTTCCTCAGATCTATTAAGTGTCTCTTAGACTGTTTAATTTGATATTAATTTGTTTTTTAATTTCAATGCCTATATATTTTTAGTTTGAGACATTGGTGATTTGTTTAATTTTCACTTTACTTTTTCACATAATGACTCATTCTCTTCTTTGGCTATGGCTTTCCTTTTTATTTCTTTAATGACAATTTTTTAAGATTGCCTAATATTAGCTGAAGCTCTATTGAATTTTATTGTAGCCTTAGTTGTCGATTTTATTACCATTTTTTATGGTGTCTTATTATTTCCTTAGGACTTTCATTCTTTCATTAAGGTATTTAATACTTCTAAATATACTTCAAAAAATATTTCCTTTCAGGTTGTCATATCAGCAGCCAAAGTTTTTGGAATACTTATGCTGTCTCTAGCTCACACCATATTGTTTTGGTGTGTATTTTGTTATTTTAGATCACTGTGGATTTCTAGGTGGGAAGTTGTAACTCGCATTGAGGTCAGGATCCTCCAGAGGGTGTTTTACATGTGTTCTTGACAAGCATTGCACAGATATCTGGAGTCTGTAATTCAAATTTGTGTTGTCCAGAATTTCCCAATCAACAAACTAACAGAAATTAATTTCAAACTCAAGGAACTCTGCAGGATTGGGTTTTAAACTCTTACAGAGACTTTTTGATTTTAGTCCAATAGAGAAAAAAATTTTCCTCTCATTTCCCAGTGTTGGTGAGAACCTCTTTTCTCATCAGAGCCTTCAGTGACATAGTAGTCCTTCTAGAGTCCCAACTCAATACCACCTCGTCACACTCTATTGGCTCCAGGCCTCATCTCCTGTTTTTGCATTGACATTGAACTGCATACCCTAGCTTACCAAGATTGCTGCCCTCCACCTCTCCCCGATCTCTCTTAGGGCTCCTATAGCATTAGCAGAACACATTTGTCTGGTTTTCAGGGCTGCCCTCATTCTGACACTGGGAATTCTCCTTCTTCCTTGTAAGCCCAGCCTTGGATCTGAAAGAATGTTTCTTGTGTTTCACCTTGCATTTACGTGTAGACGCTTGCAGTGGGAGAGTTTTTAAGTTTCTCAGCCATCATTCCAAGATTAGAAGCCCCTCCACCTCATGCATTTATTGAGCACTAGTTAATACCAGACACTGAGCTTAGTACTGGGGATACAAAGACATAAAAGACACAGTCCCTGCTCAGGAGATAATAGTCTAGTGGAGTAAGTAGCCATGTAATTTTTGGGTAATGTAGTATCATTGGTACAAAAGGGATACACAAGGGTTGTCTGGAAAGTATCCAGCCATGTAATCTGAAAAAAAAAAGGCATTTATGGCTGGATTTTTTTCTGAACACCCCTCATATATATAACCCTTTTGAAACAAAAATAGGGTCACCAAAGCCGTGGCTCAGGTCAGATCTGAGAAGGCTTCCTGGGAGAACAGACACACAGTCTGATCCAGAAGCATGAATAGGAGCAAACCAGGCCACAACTGGGGAAGAAGGGGTAAAGTGCATGGTGAATCTGAGAGAACTGCAAACGTGTCAGAACTGTTGGGGTACAGACTTCGAGAAAACCGCATCCCAATTCTACATTCAACAGGTTTCTGATTATTGATCGAGCTCTTCTAATACCTTGATAACAAGACAAATGTAATGCTATAGGGTATAAAATTCTAGTTAGGGGAAAGGGATGGTTTTTAAGGATGGTTAAGTCCTCCAGGAAGCAGATGCCGAGAAAGAATTAGAAGTAAAGTAGATTTATTGGGGGGCGATGTGTCTATGGAGAGCAAGAACAGAAGTCAGGGAGAGGCAGCCTGCAGTGCAGCTCTTACACCAGGGATGGGAGAGGGAGAAAGCACATTGGGTAGGAAGAACCTTAGGCTGTCGTGTGATTTGGAGCAGGTATTGGCCACATTCAAGGGAGCTCTAGTGCATTTGCCCATGGAAGAGCCTGCAACGGGCAGAAATTCCCAGGGCTTAGTATCCCTGACCAATACCGTGTTCAGGGATTGGCAAGGGCTGCCAGGTTAAGAGGATAGCTTTGGCTCAAATGCTGCAGCTGATCCCAAAGGTCTTGCAGCAGGTTCTCTCTTGAACCTCCATGGCTACCACAACTCCAATGGAAATTTCATAAACTGGCCATCTGGTTCCTATACAAATCTCATGTGAATTTAATTGTTGATACCTACCAATAAGAATCTGTTCATTTCAGTGTCTGGTACCTAGGACTGTAAGGTTGAAGATAACCACATCATGACAGCATCTATCTAGTATAATGTTCAGTGGGTCTCAGACCTCTTGGCATCTTTCAACTAACCCATTTTGGGGCAGAAACCTTTCTGGCTCTTTGTGCATCATGTGCTGGCCTTTTTCATCCTGAATTCAGTTACTCCCACTAGATTGTGTGCTTGTGCTGGTGTCCGAGAAATGGTGCTCGCTCTTGGTATACTTACGGGCCTCTCTTCATCTAGACTGGAGAAGAGGCTAAAAATCTTATTACTTGAAAATTTGGAGATTTGAGCTATTTTAGAAAAAAGTCCTTTTTCTTATCTTTCTTTCTTTTTTTTTTTTTAAAAAGCATAACAAATGTACTAGCAAATTACTGTCCTGCTCTTCAAGGAAACTTTTGACTGCTAAAGATTACTGAACACATGTCATGGAAAAATGGGTCACATAATTTGAACCTTTAAAATTTTCTTAAAACAGCATATAATTTCAAAGAGAATCGGAGTGAATCATTGATAATAATTCATTTATGTTCCCGTTGTGCACTAACCACCTCATCAAGACTTGAGCTCATACACATCTGTCCTTGAAATTCTTGGGGTTTAAAGACAAGGGACTGTGTCTCTGCCTTTAAGGATTTCATTTTCTTTCCTTATTTTAGGGCACATGGAGTGAATGGGATACACAGTGAACCTGATTGGGTCACACACTCGATATTTCCGTTGCCTGTGGATAGGACGTCACAGTCTGACATGTTCTGTTCTTGATACTATTTATTTAGTCTCTGACATGCAGGACAGCCTTCTATAGTGCCAAGATGTTTTTCTTTCTCCCGAAGAGAATTTTAGTTTTATCAAACTGCATTAAATATTCCTGGTTTTCACTTGAACTCAAGTAGTATATTCTTGAAAAATGTATTTTAAAGCAACGGTGTCCAACCTTTTGGCTTCCCTGGGCCACATTGGAAGAAGAACTGTCTTGGGTCACACATAAAACACACTAACACTAACAATTAGCTGATGACCTAAAAAAAAAAAAAAAAAAGGCACTAAAAAAATCTCAGTGTTTTAAGAATTTGTGTTGGGCCGCAGGTTGGACATGCCTGTTTTAAAGCAAGTGATTCAGGTAACTGAACCAAAACCACCGCTTCCTTGGGAATGGGGTCAAGCTGGGAAGTCTCTAAGCAAATAGGTCAGGGAAAATACATTCATGATTTCTGTGTGAGAGTATGGTAAGAGGGAAAAGGAAGGATGTGAATGAATATAGAGAAAATTGGGTCAGAGAAATTGTTCCTTAAGGGTTTCCCTTCAGGCTAAAGAAATGGGCCCAGAACTGTAAAAGAGTCTTCTAAAATTACATTGACATTTTCATGTATAGTTAAATGCCAGAGGTTTTCCTGATGAGCTAATGCGTGTGTGGTTGAAGGCCCATTTAGCAATTTACAACATCGTGCCTCCCAAGGGCACTGAAGGTCTAACTCCAGACAGACTCCCCCAATGTGTGTTCTTCTGGTCAGTGTCCCAAAGTGTCCTGCATTACACCTCACTTATGCTCAGGAGCCTTGGAAACATGTTTCTAAATTGAATTGTTGTATACGAGGGCGGTCCAGAAAGTATCCAGCTATGTAATATGAAAAATAGAGGCATTTGTGGCTGGATTTTTTCTGGAGAGCCCTCCAGTGCATATGAGTGTTGCCACTTAAATCAGAGAAACATTCTATAGTATCTAGTTAAAGAAAACTAACAAACATGCAGAAATCAAAGAACATAGCATAATGAAACAGATAATAAAGGCCACCAGCACCTGCACCTCAGGATATATGCATATGCAGATTAGCTCTCTAACCAGGCTAAATGTTAACTGCTCTTGCTTTATAATTGTTCTGCTCAAGTGTTTATATAATTACTTCGTTCTTTTTCTTTGGATGTTTTGATTAGATTATTCATTTGATGTCTTAACATCTAGTTGAATTAATAGAGCTACAATTGACTGGGGATGATGCCAGCACTGAGTATCATTATTAAGGTTATAGGTTTTACAAAGATTGGATTACATAGTGATTAAATACTCCAGTGCGAATGTTATTAAAAGGCCTTTGGAAAGACTTTTTTTTTTGACATGTGGTATGTGTTTGTTGCTGTTAAAGACATTGTTTCCAAATGCATTATTAAATGTGAAAGGGATATTGCCATGAATTTAAGATTGTTTTTTTCTGGGAGAGGTGAGTGGGCAGGAGAGACAGAGTAGGTTATTTTGCCACTAATTTAATTTAAGGAAAAGAAAATAGCAGCAAAATAGTTTTAGGATAACATTTACATAGCAAAATAAATTGAAGATGTTTATTATTTGATAACTGGAAAAACTTCAGTCAAAAGATTTTGCTGAAAGTTCTAAAACTCAGGTGAAAATTTTAGTATGTAAAAGTAGGTGAATAAAAAAGGTGAGGATGAGGGTGGAAGTTGAAAGTATAAATGCTTTATTTCTACTTTGTCACAGTATATAACAACTGAGAAGTAGGAGGGAAAGAGAAGAAGAAAAAGGAATAAGTTTATTGATGTATAAACTGTAAATTTGAGTTCAAGTATAACAGAAACTGTTAAACCAGGGAGTGTAAGGCAAAATTCAATTAGCCAACCAATCAAACAAAAAACCCCCAGGAAATTAGAAGCCTTAAAAACGTGTAAGTACCATGGTAATCACCAGAGAAGAATACAAACATTTCTAAGTACCAAATTTTTTCTTTAAAGAGCAAAGAATATAAGAGCAAAGAATACGTGTGTGTGTGTGTGTGTGTGTGTGTGTGTGTGTGTGTATGTATACATATTTATATTTATTTGTGTATAATAGAGAAAGAAGCATAATAAATGTAGCAAAATACACATAATTATAAATATTTTGCCATGTAATTATAAATATTTTGCCATGGTGGAGACCAAGCATATCAGTTATAGCAGTAAATATGAATAGATTTAGGTCATGTACTAAAAGAAAAAGATAATTCAGATCATAAAACAGTAACCAACTTTATGTATACTATATATAAGAGATACACCCAAAACAAAGTGATTTCAAAAAGGTAAAAATAAATAGAACAAAGGAATAACCAGGCAAATGGAAACATGCGGAAGAGTACGGGTTGTAGTTATGATTATCAGATAAAATAGAATTCATGCCCAAAGGCGTGAACATGACAAAGGGCCATTTTTCCCTCCATTTCTTTTCTGTAGTAAAATACACATGACACAAAATTGACCATCTTCAAGTGTACAGATCAGTAGTTTAAGCACATTCCTGTTGTGTAACCATTACCGTATTCCACCTCCAGAAAGTGTTCATCTTGCAAAAGTGAAACACTACACCCATTAAATCATAACTCCCCACCCCCCATTCCCCCCAGTCCCTGGTGACCACCATTCTGCTTTCCGTCTCTCTGAATTTAACTCTTTATTACTCCACTTACATGAGGCAAGTACAGTATTTGTCTTTTTGCGTCTGGCTTATTTCACTTACCATAATGTCTCAAAGGTTCATGTTATAGTGTCTGTGAAATTTCCTTCCCTTTGAAGGCTGAATGTTATTCCGTTACATGTATAACCACATGTTACATAGCCGTTCATTTTTTTGCTGGACATTGGGTTGCTTCCACCTTCGGGCTATTGTGAATAATGCTGCTGTGAACATGAGCATACAAACACCTGTCTGAGACCCTAAGAAAGGCATTTCCTGATGGGAAAGTCACAGTTCACAATGTAGATATATAGCCTGATGAATGTTTTTACATCAAATGATGTAAAAACTACAAGGAGTTGCAAGGAGACACAAAGGGAATCACAGTAATGATAGACATTCATATAACACTCTTAATACAGGAAAGACAAAGTAGACAAAAAATAGGCAAGGAAATTGAAAACCTAAGCAACTTAATTGGTACAAATGTTTGATGAATAAATATCAAACTCTGTACCCTGACAATAGAGAATATATCGTCTCAACATCTCATGAAACTTTCACACAATTCCTTCCCTTCCCCTCTCTCTCCCTCCTTTCTCTCTCTCTCCCCTTTTCTCCCCCCACCCCATACATAGAGTAAATTTAGGTATGATGGTAAATATTTAACAAGCAGTGATCTGGGGAGAAAAGCCCTGATTTGTAGCATTTGTTGGTTTCTCTGATATTAAATCCTACTATGGTAACTTTGAAGCTACTGATACAATGTCATTGGTCAAGAAGCTGGGAGATACAAAATGGGCTTTCATAAGCCTGTGTGAATCGGGACCACCACACCTCTGAGTGATTCTATAAAGTGGAAATACTATAAATGATACTCTATGATCACAAAGCACTAAACGTGGAAATTACTAATCAAAAAATAGAAAGTCTTTCATTTTGAAATTTAAAAATCTTTTATAACTTGAGGTAAAGAGGAAATGCTAAATGAAATTATAGAATTAAAAACTTAAATAATGAAGAACTGGAGCATAAACAGACAAATAGACGAGTGAAATAGATGAGAAACTCAAGAATAGACCAAAGTTCATATGGGAATTTGGTATCATAAAAGACAAAGGTGGACATTTTAATAAAGTTAGACAAACTGGTAGCCTCTTGGAAAAAGAAAAAAATTGATGTATTTTAAGCTAATATTGTGTACAGTGTACAATATAACTCTAAAATCTAAATGTAAAAAAAATTTAGTGTACAATAAAACATGAGTGAATTCCTCTTTAATCTTGGTATAGGAAAAATCTAATAACACCTCAGGACCTCTAGGCAGCAAAAGGCTCATAACTTTGACTACACAAAATGTTTTTGTATGTCAAAAAACACCATAACTGAAAAACTGGGAGAAAATATTTGCAACATATATTCTTTGCCATTTAATGTTTAAGGATTCATTATGTACAAAGGACCAAAAACTCAAAAGAAAAGTAGGAAAGAGACATGATCAGTTAATTTACAAATTAATATGTAAAAGTGACAAACATGAAAAAAATATTTACTTTCATAATTAAGGAAATGCAAATTAACAAAACCACCACTGAGGTACCATTTCTCACCAATAAAATTAGTGCAAATTAAGAATTTACAACATGTTTCGTTGGCGAGGTTATGGGGAAACAGTTACTCACATACCTGCCACTTGTAATGCAAACTGGCACAACGCTTCTAAAGTGTTGTCAATGCCTGACAAACTACGTATGCTCTTCCTTTTTGACCCAGAAATCTTACTTTTAAGAATCTACCCTGAGGATGTGTCTCCAACAATATGAAAACACAAATGCACGAGATTTATCATTTGTAATTGGGAAGTATTGGGGAAAAAATCTTGAAGCCCAACCGTGGTAGAGGGGTTGCACCAGCTATGGTGCCTTGTGTACGGTGGAGTTCTATGCAGCTGTCAGAAGAATGAGGAAGGTAGCTGTCCAAAGAGTATTATCTTTGTTGTCTAGTGGATTATGATCAAAGGTCTGTGGAAAATCAAATATAAGCCAGTCCCATTATTACAATTTGGGGCATATGTTACCTGGGGAAATAATAAGACAAAGGCAGAGATAAGAATAAGAGGTGAGAGGTAGAAATTCCAGTACATTATAGCTGCATCTGTATTTACATGTCCTGTCAGTAGGCGTAGGAAAACATAACATTTTAGATAGACAGGCGGGTAGGGGGAGAGAAGAGGGAATTTGCAATAGATATACCTGATAAGTGAATCAGGATTTAAATGTAGGTCTAACTTTTATAAATTGCTTGACTTCTCTGAGCCTCAGTTTCTTTATCTGTAAGGCAGGGCACCAATCTCTTCCTCATTGAGCTAGAGAGAATTGCGAAAGGCAATGTATGTTCCTGACTTCCAATAGGTTTATCATAAGTGCTGGGTCCTTCCAATCTTGATATCATAGTTTCATATCTTGATATTTATTTCTGTATTACTTTTTTCTCTCGTTTCAATTCCTATTCACCTATGCATCTCTTGCTTACTCTGTCTTTCACAGAGGTCTTCTCGCTATCTGTGATTGGAATTGAGCTTCTTTCCCTTAGATTAGTATTAGAGAAGAATATTGAAACTACATAAATTGATTTACAATTTATGTATCATTTAATCTCACTATCTATTAAAAGCATCTTATGTATAAGGTATTACATACTGAGACTAAAACTTATGAAGGAGACGTAGACTTTTGAAAGTTTGATTGTTAACCAATCGTTCATAAAAAAGCAGAACAATAAAATTTATTAGTAATGCATTTAAAATTGAAAAATAAGTTTTTAATAATACACGAAGGATAATACAGATGGAAGAGGGATGCATGGACTATGCTAAGGACCACTCGAAGAGACCAGGAGATCTTTGCAAACGAGATGCATTTAGAGTGGGTCTTAAACCACATAATCAGTTTCTGAAATAATTTTCCTTTTTAAATTCTTCTCTTCCTTTAATTTTATGCAAAGCATGTGAAGGAGGCAGAGCAGAAAGCAAAGGCACAGACCTAAGTGAGCAAGCTACATACCGTATTTCTCATTTTTAATTTTCTGTTGGGTGGGAAATTGTAGGGCAAAGAGTTGTGAGAAAAGACATTCTCCATCCGCCACTGAGTCATTTACAAGAAGTCATAGAATCAATAGTAGAAAATTACTTCTTTTTTTAAAATTGAGACTGGCTAAGGATTTGGTTTAATGGAAACTACTTGTTGGAGAGATAAGGGAAATAATCTCAATTAAGAGAATTTGTAGCTGGGCTTCAGCGCTGTGCTGTTTGCACTTCAGATGACAGACAGGAGACTGGTGCCTCGAACCTGGATGTGACTGCGATGCAAACACTACATCAACCTGGAGACACTGTTGGAGAGAGACATTAAGTGCAGGTTGTGCTGTCTTTTGGGTGGAATTTGTAAAATGATTACCATATCATTTTAGCAGTAGTCAAAATTGATTTGAGTGAGAATACTTTGTAGTTTACCAATTAGCTTTGAACAGAATAGTTATGTAGGTTTTATTTGTGGAGTGAAAAATAAGGCCTTTAGACTCAGGCAATCTAAACACAAAGCTGTGTGACTAGGGAACTTCAGTTCCTTTGTAAAATGAACCAGTGTTAATACTTAGTAGGGTTGGTGAGGAGATCAAAGGTTCTAATACAGATAAACACAGTTTCAAACTGTTAAAAACTTTTATTCATGTCTGTTACATATGAATGCTCTTCAGAAAAAATCCAGTTATAAATGCCTTTATTTTTCATAGTATAATGTGTGACTGGATTCGTTCCAGAGAGCCCGTGTATATGTTTAAGAGCTCATTAAGTCATTAAATCAATAAATGACCAGACACATGGCACAGATTACCATGTCACGGGAAAGCAGGAGTTGTTCTCATCCTGTGGAGAAAGGTAGAAAGTCATTATTGAGTTTTTAACTTGAGTGGTTTAATTTAGATAATAGCTCTAAAATGACTCTATAGCTTCCAAAACAGTGTTTTTTTCAAACTATAGGCTTTAACTCATTAGCGGACCATAGAGTCAATTGAGAGTTGTCACCAGAATTTTTTTTTCCCTTAAAACAGGAAAAAACAAGTAGGATAGAATACAATTGAAGATGTCTAACTGTACCTCATGTTGTAGGGCTACAAATTTTTAAATAAATGATGAATTATACTCAAATCTTTTACCTTCTCCTACATTTCCCATAAGCCTTAGATTCTACATTCTCAGAGTGCCTGCTGTACATTTTCTCTGAATTGTTTAGCTTTTATCTCAAATTGATGTTCCTAAAACTGAACTCTCTCTACTTTCAAACCATTTCATTCTACTGAAATTTCCATTTCTATTTATTTACTGTATGCTCAGTTACTCTTGGTCAAACCCTTAGTAATTTTCAGCTCTTCTCTTCCCCAGTTTTAATCAGTGGGGGGATCAAGAGCGTGGAGCTAACATTAACTAAGTACCTGACGTTCATCAGGCACCTTACCTCGTGTTTTATATATGTTGTTTCATGTAATTCTTGCGCTGCCCTTATACTGAGACTCAAAAAAATGGAGTAACCTGTCCGATGTCACACACATTGTGTTTATATATAGAACACCTCTTTCAACTCTGTCAGCTTAGGTGTATTTGACACCAAATACAAATGCTTTCTGTTATGTTCTGCCACCTTTCACATGTGCCCTATTTAAAATTATTTCTCCAGGAGCTCAGAGTGATGTTAAAGAAGTTGCAATTTAGAATAATAATCATTATGTAAACTTGCATTGCTCTTGGGGTTTAAATGACTGGAAGGACCCCAGAGCTCTAAACTGTTATTTTACAAAAGACATAATTAAGACACAGGAAGGCTAAGTGACTTGACTAAAGCCATAGGCTAGTTTGTGGCAGAAGCTTGGCAGAATTCAGGTAATAATTTTAGTATAATGCTCTTTTCATCTCTCTTACTAGTCTCTAGAACCAGAACCTTCATCTCTCTTACTAGTCTCTAGAACCAGAACCTATAAAGCAAGGAGTTCTTGAACCCCTCTGAGTGTCAGTCTTCAGATGAAATTGACCCCTTACAAATCCTTATGATCAGAGAATCAAATCTTTTGAGATTTTCTTCTGAATCATCATAGATCCATATACTTCTAAAAGCCCTTTGTCAGCCAATTTGTGTGTTGTTCGGAATTCTTTCAAGGAAAGGGAATGAAGTTGTTAAGGGGGAGACCGAAATCCTATAACTGGGCCCCCTAATGGCTTAAGAATTTCAAGTATCCTAGAAAGACTCACCGAGTCTTGTTCTTGCCTTCCCTTCAAGGGTTCTAGCTGATCAAGCAAGGCTGGGGTTTAAGGTAGTCAAGTTCAAGATTACGGAACCAGCAAGCACGTTTTCTAGGCATGCTCCTCATCCTTTGCCTTCATCTCTTGACACACTCAGTTATTGGGTCCTCTGCTTCATTCGTTCACCTCAACTTCTGGTGGATCTGTGATGGTCTTCGTTATGTTTTGAATTTGGCTCAGTTCAGGATAAAACCACTTTTACCTTCCTAGACAGGAAAGGTTGAGAGTTGGCTTTGTAGCCTACACTCGGTAACGATTGCGTAGTGGGCAGACGATCTCTCTAAGACAGGGTTTTGGTGTGTCAAAAGTGGAATCTTTATTTATATACATTCTCGTTATGACTGAAATTAACTTCCAGATGCAAAAGAGTTTTGGATTATTGATGAATTTACCTGAGTGTTTGGATTAAAGGCATACACTATAAAGAGATGATTTTAGTAAACACACTTTTCCATGCAGATCAGTTTCAGGTAGATGAACTGCTCTTTGGTTGATTGTGGTTTAAAATTATTGATCACTTCAGAAGAACACACCATTAGATATGTGAGACCACACATAATTGTATTTATTAAGTGAGAGATCCCATTAATATCCTGAATTCAGTATTTATTTGTTTTTGCTTAGGAGGAAAACAACATTACACACCAAATGTGGAAACTAAGCTCTGCTCCATACTGTGTGCCAGAGTCTTTCCTATCTTTGCATTTCTTCTACCTGTGCCAATTCCTTCTACTTCCCATCTGGAATTCCCACCCAGCCAGCACTTCTGTAAGTTCCATCCAGCAATATAACACGTTTCTTAAGCTGCTGGAGGGCCCTTGTCAAATGCCTCTAAAAGACCTTTTTTATTGGTCAAATGTGAGATATTTTATGTAATTATGTCAAGAAAAGAGAATAAAATTGTTAAAATTCCCGGCTGCACCATGAAAATTAATTTTACTGCACCAGCCCACACACAGAGCCCAGCATTCTCAGAGCTGTTACATGTAAGTCCAGTGTAGTATTTAATTTTTCTTTGTTTTGAATGCTATTTTTTATTCCACATCTAGACAAAGAGCTGTATTTACTAAGCATCCTCTATGGAAGACAATACTTGGCACTGGCATACTTTTTTTTTTTTTTCTGGAGAAATTGTCACTGACCTCAGATTGACCCATCTACTCATTAGACACTCGTTTATTGAGTATTTCCTATGGGATAGGTCCTATGTTAGCAACTGGGGATATTAATGAAAAAGTCACTTGGCTATAATAACCACAAACACTGACCAGAAGGTGATTAAACCAGAGGGCAACAATCTTTCTGCAAAAGGCCAGATAGTAAATATTTAAGGCTATTTTATATGGTCTTTATTGCAACTATTCAACTCAGCCATTGTAAGAGCAGCCAGGGAGAATATAGAAGTGAATGGGCCTGGCTGCATTTCAATGAAGCTTTATATACTCAAACAGGAAGTGGACTAGATCTGGCCCAAGGCTGTAGTTCCCTAGTTTAGACAGATAGGACTTTATTATTCGCAGGTAATAAGATGCCCAGAGAGCCCATTGGATTAGAGGCTCAATCATGTTCATGCCACTGTCCCTGAAATGTTCTTGGCTTTTTCCTGATGACTGCTGTCCTCTAGCTATTATGATGGCACCCAAGGTGGGAGTATCAGGAACAGGAGAAGGGATAGGGCAGTAAAGAATATTGTTTTTTAATGAAGTCCTCACATCAGACTTTCTCCCATGTCTCATGAGCCGTAACTCCTGGCCACAAGGAAGGCTGATAACACAAGCATTTGAATTTCTAATCTTCATTAAGAAAGGTGGCGAGGGAGAAGGGATTGCAAATGGCTTTGGAGGAAGCCAGTGTCCACTACAAATATAGTTATTGGGACAATTCCTGTCTTTGGAGAGCTAATCATTTGGTGGGGAAGATGACCAATAAGCAGATCATTCTACAGGTGGGATATGCCCCGGAGTGTCAGCATAGAATCCTATGGGAGCAGACAGAAAGGGCATAGCATAGCTTTGTGTGGGGGTTAGGTTTTGGGAGATGTCAGGGAAATCACATCTAATTGGAGTTGTCGAGGAAGAGAAGGGTGGCAAATAGATAAAAATATTAAGTACCGTCATTATGGTAACACCTCCCCCCGCAAACAAAACTATAAACAAACATTCAGAGAGAAAAACAGTCTGGGTGGAGTCTCCCAGGTAACTTTGTCATTTTATTTGACAATTGATCAGGACTGTCAGTGGATGAAGGTGATAGAGGATGAGTGTTTTCGGATGCTGGGTGTGGAGTGAGCTGAGGTGTGGAAAGGGAAAAGGACATGTGGTGGACTATCGACCCAGCTCTTTGCAGTACAGCAGAGGCCAGGCCTCCATTTGGAGAGCATGGACAGTGAGTGCTAAGGTGGGAAGGAGAAATGTGTGGCCACTGTTTGACATGCCGTTGCGCTCAATGGTGGCTGCTGGCTCTGGCTCCAGTCAGCGGAGACCTATGCACAAAACACGGCCAAGTTGGTACCTATTTGAGACACCAAGGTCCATAAAGCCAAGAAATCAATTACACAGGTGACATGGCAGGAGGGTCCAAGTAAGGTTAAATCTAAGAGCAGATGCTGTCCCAGGGTACCCATTACAGGCAGGGATAAGGGCAGGATCCCACCTCCTACAGTCCAGGGCCCAGGACAGGCCAATGGACCACGTTAATAACTGACACTTGACTCTATGGGCTCCTTCCCAATTTACATGTCTGTTATGGGATGTTAGGGAAATGCTAGAAGAAAATACAGAGAGCAAAATAATAAAAACAAAAATGATGATAATTTGCATACATAAAGAATAAGGATGAGCCTTCCCTGTAGAGCCCTGCCCAAATCATGTATTTGTGAAGTAAATATGGGTTGCAACTAAATTTTGGAAGGTTTGTTGCACAGCAATAAATAACCAAAACACTTTCCTGTTGTTTTCTTAGAATAGATTCCTAGAAAAGACTGTATAAGAGTGTACATGTTTTAAATGCTCTTGATACATACTGCCTTGCAGACCTCTAGGAGGATTGGGTTAATTTCTACTCCTCTCATCAGTTTTTGAGACTGTTTCAGTGTATGCTTGGCAGCATTGAATATTATATTTAAAACTCACATTTCATTTTTCAATGTTAACTTGTTTACTTAATGTATTTCTATTTTTTACTTTTGTGCAAACCACCTATTTTTCTTTGATTTGTCCTTTAATGAAAGGACACCATCTCTTACTTCTGGTTCATGTGTCCCCAGCTTATTTGCTTTTGAAACACCTACTCTTTTAGTGTCATTCACTAAATTTTATGGAAATAAATTTTCTATTTTATAATCAAATTTATTTTTATTTTTCTCTGTGAAAGAACAAGCAGAGAAGGTAATCCATTCAAAATGATCAGAAATAATACCCGAGGATTCTGTAGAGACAACCCGATTCCCGAAACAAAGCAATCTGCAGATAGCACATGTATGGAGGCAGGCGGCTGTCAGCCGCTTTCCAAAGGCAACTGCTTGGGGCTGATTGCATCCCCAGGGAAGGGCCAGCTCCTTGGGGATCATCAATAAAATGGCTAAAAACAGATGAAAACAATGCAAACTGCTCAAGTCTGGTGAGTGCTTGTGCCTGTCTTACCAGATTATTTATTTCTTAAAAATGATAAACGTACAGTGTAAAATTAAAACTCTCAAAGAAGAAAAGAAATGAAACATTTCTGTCACCCAGACACATGGCAAATTAACATTTTGGTAAACTTGCCTTCTTTTCTAAGCATTTTTAACATTTGATTTCTTTCTGGGTGAACAGATTGATTAGTAAATACAAACACATTCCTTTGTTCTTCAAAACTCTTCATAAAATTAATACCACGTAATGTAATATTGTATATTCTTTTGGGATCATGTTTTGCTTTTCTCCATTCTTGTCACTGATACAGGTAATCCTTTTGTGAACCTCTTTGTGCTTTTCCCATATTTATTATTATTCCTTGGATTAATTTTAAGAGGTAAGTTTATGGAGCTACAACATGTGAACTTCATCATTAAGTCTCATAATGTATATGGACCAATAGCAATATTTACTTTTTTCAGAAAGAAAACTTTGCTGTTTTCCATATGTTTAGTTTTGCCTGACTGTTTGAATTCCTGGTTTTGGCTTAAGAGCTTTAGGTTGATGTGTCATTGACAGTCCCAGACCTTGTTGGAAGGCAGGCGGGAAGAGGGTAAGCAGGACGGTGGCCCAGAGGACAGATTTCAGATGAGTAGTTAAGTGCAGAAAAGGAAATGTTGAGACAGAGATTAAATGCCCTTCAAATATTTGGCTGCTCAGTGGGTGTGGAGCTGGCAGCTTATTCAAGGACCTCCCAAAGCTTCCTTATACAAGTCAGTGATTTAGCTGGATTGTACTATTAACAGATAAAATCCTTACTGCTTCTGGAGGGTCTAAGAAAGAAAGACGCAAATGAGCTTGTGGGCTTTTTGGCTTGAGGATTCAGCCTTTGCAGCTCCAGGCCGCCCCGCTCAGGCTGATGTATGGGAAGCCCTGTGCGTCCCCCCAGGCGGCTGCAGGCAGACGTGCAGGATAGATGGCCAGCTGCAGATAATGCATCGTGCTTGCAGAGGAAAATCCTCTTACAGGAGCCGGTGAGGGAGCTGCAGGAAATTTACTTTAGGCCGAAATTTACTTTGTAAATCGCACTGAATATTGTGGGATTAGTAGCAGAAATTGGAAACTCTTTTTTAGGCTCTTACTTGATTTGGCAGCAAGCTTTTTTCTCATTTGTGTAGCTATTCTCAGTCTTCACTGTGAGCCACTATTACTTGTGGAGTTTATTAAAATGCATACTCTCAGGCCTTACCCCTGGGGACTCGAATACCGTAGGTAGGAGTTGGAGCCCAGGAATCTGCCACTTTGGGGTTGTTTGACTGCAGGTTGACAAACACCGACTGGGGGCTGTGAGGGACAGCCAAGTGCGTTGCCCAAATCCCCATTCTAGGAGGGATTGTTGCCCCAGCTGCTGGGTGTGCTGTTAGCAGACAGCCTTCAGCACTCAATCCCTTCAAGGAGTGCCTCAACTACAAAACATTCTCCCGTCACCATCCCACAGCTGGTGACTGATTCAGGTGGAGTACAAAGACCTGGCCATTATAGGCCAATCTAGCCCCAGCCACCCCATGGGGTCAGCGAAGGCTGTGTACCTTGCTTCACAGCTCAACACCCTCCAGAGCTGATGCTGGGGGCACTTGCTAATAATTTTTCTGCACATTAGTTTCTGTCTCAGAGTTGGCTTCCAGAGAGCCTGACTAAACAGGCCCTCGTCCAGGTCTGCAGCTGTGCGAATCGAAAGAATAGGACAGAAGAGGAGGGGGCTGATTGGGCCACTTTTCACTCTGTTTGTAACTCATCTACCCATGTCCCCCCGACCCTGGCCAGCACCACCTTGCCCTCTGCCATGTTACATGTCTTCTCTGTTACCTTCTGCAGACTTCTCGTCTTTTCATTCCCAAGGTTTATTCTTGGTTCATTCACTTGTAGTTCAACAAACATTTGTTAAATTAATATTAATTTGAATCAGATTTTTCCTATTTGAAAACATCACAGTCTGAAAACAAATCTCACTAGGTACTCTATATTTCTAAGATTCCCTCCTCTCTCGAGAGGTTCTGGTTTATAAATCTCTCTCTCTGAATTTGTGATTGAATCCCAAAGGGGACTGTTACAAGGTTTGAGTCTATTTGTTAATGTTCCCCTTGGCTCCATCTTCCATCCATCCACACTCCTCACGCGCTGCACTTGCCATCCGTCATCCGGGATGCGAGATAGAACAAAGAGCAGAGACTTCAGTGTCAAACTAACCTGAAATACATAATCAGAACTCAGTCATAATTGAGCAGGTATTTATAGAGCACTTGATCTATACTATGTACTGTTGATTTAATCCTCACACAGTCCTCTGAGGTAGATACTATTAACCTCCTATGACAGATGAAGAAACTGAGGCACAGAAAGATTACATAACTCATAGAAAGGGGCAGAGTTGAAATTCAAACCCAATTGTTTATAATTCTGATCAAAATTGTTAATACTTATATTTGTTATTAATAAATAATATTAGTTATGATGGAATCATTAATAAATAATATTAGTTATGATGGAATCATTATTATTGTTAATATGTGGAAAGCAACTATGTTTTTCTCTTATCAAACATCTCCCAATGCTCACAAAAATGTTCCTTATTTAGAAAGTCAGTAACTGAAGTCCAATACAGCAATGTCCATTCATCATTGAGCGGTGTACTTACGGGTGAGGCTTCCACAGGCTTCATTCACATTGCCCAAATTATTAAGGTTGTTGGTCTGAGAAACATATACAATTATTTTTTTACAAAACTGTCTGTGTATCTCCAACGCTGCATCCCTTTTGACACAGGTTGCTCTCTGCAGAACCATCTGTGATTTATCTCCCATCCCACATTGAAACATTCCTGGGAAACTGGTGATGGATTGGAGTCCCAGCAATGCTTACAGTGAAAATAGCCTTCAGAACACCGTAGATGGCTTCCCTTGGTTTATGTTTTCATTTTCTTAGTCTATGTCCTTATTTACACCAGGCCCAGAAAAAGGGAAAAACCAAATTCTGAAGCAAAACTTTGGAAATTCCAGCTGCTTCAGCAAAAGGAAGCAGCTGTGTTAAAGCACAGTAAATGAGAAAAACTAGATTACCATCCCCTGCTGAAGACCAAAAGAGCTTCAAGATGTTTGAGACAAAAATGGAATTATTTGATTTTAATTTCAGTTTAACTTAAGGCATCCTCTAAAATGCAGATATTTTAACTTTATCTTCCCCCCACACCAGGATGAAAAAAAATTTTTTTTTTTTTGTAGCTCCCTGGCTGGGAATTGAACCCAGGCCGCAGCACTGAGAGTGAACTGAAAAAAAAAAATTTTTTTTTTAAAGTGACCCTCAACACTATGTGGAGAGAAGATGAAGGCACTGGACTATTTTCCTCTTTTTACCAGAAGTGAAAAAATGTTTTCTATACCTCATTACTAAGTGCTGAAATCCTCCTCCTCCTCCTCACCAGTATCATCATCACTATTGACATGTACAAATCACTGAAGGTTTACAGGGTGTCAGTCACTGGGGAAGACAGATTATCTCTCTGCATCCCTGGCTACAGATTCATACCTCTAACACCTGACCAACATTGCTCAGTGCCATTTTCTGCTCTCTTACTGAACTTTTTGTAAGTCACCAGTTAATTTTCAATTCATTAAAATTAATTTGTTCATTTACAAATTAATTTACTCATATTTATTAAAGACTAGTCACACATCTAATACAAAACTGGGTGCTCACAGCCCCGTAGGGTAGATGGTTTTATTTTCAATGCTATGTAGCCCCTAGGCTTCCTCTTTCCTTGACTGATGTTAATTTTGACCATCCGGAATGGTGTGGCGTCAGTCATTCCCTAAGTGTGCTCCTGGAATACCGAGTCTGCAATATGCTAATAGACGTTCTGTGAAAAACGGATTCTTGGCCATGTGGGTTTGGGAAGGCCTGAACTACTGAATTAGATATATATTTTTACTATAAGAAACTTTAGGGTCTATAATAGGTATCGTGAATATCAAAGACGAGTATAGAATATAGCATTTCTCAAATATAATAGACCACGGAAACCTTTTCTCAGGGTTTCCCCCCAAACTGATGGAACTGTAAGTGCTGTCCCATCTCTGATGTCATTATCAGGCACTTCTGCTACAGGTGGCCTTGCTCTGTATAAAGATTTCTCCAAGTGTGACAGTGAGATCCCCTACCCTTGGCCCTCTTAATCCGTTTCTTAGCCTTTCTTTATCTCCCAGCCATTTTATTCTCATTTTTCTTTCCTTTTCATATCAGCACATGGCCAAAAATGTAAAGAATTTAAAAATACAACTCTATATACAAGTAGAGAAATAAATAGTCTCTGTCTTATAACTTCAGAGGCACATAAAAAGGTAGCTTTGCTCAAAAATATGTGTATTTTGCTTTAGCCCATTACATGACTTGGAAGATACACTTAGTGATTCACTTTCATAGCTTCATTAGCATTGCCTTTGCACCAGTAGCTGCTAGCCATTCACAGCATCTGGTGGGTTAAGGTTCACTAATTCTCTGTTTACCCCGGAAGGTTTTTGAGACAGGGCTTTGAGAGGATGGGAAGGCTGAAGGCTGCTTCACTCTTCTTGAATCCTCTAGCCTGGTCCCCTCCTTGCCAGCCCTAGCCTTCCTTGACTGAGGGTAGTCCTGAGTCCTCAACCCACATTACTTTGATTCTGGAAACTCTCCCAGTAGAGGCCTGCACAGCCTAGAACTTGAGTGTTGAACAAGGCAGATAAATATGCATGTAGACTCAAACAGCATTTTGACCTTTGAGGTCAAATGGTAATAGTAAGTATTAAAACCGTAATACCAGATACTAATCAGTAAAACCAGTTTATTTTTATGCCACTTAATTTTACATGATACTTAAATGCATCTTTTAAATCATGAGTCCAGCTGCGTTTGACCACAGTGCCTCCTTCTGGGAGTCTTTGGGATGTGGTTAGGTCGCTAACATCTACTTAGATTCCTAGCTGAGCAGATGGACCTTTGACTCAGCATGAGCTTCCTGCCTTCTGGCCCCACTATGCACAGGTCAAGAAAATAGAACACCTAATTCCTCCATCTCGACCCCACTGTACATGTAGTTGCTCCATTTTTTCCTCTCTCCCCTTCTCTTCTGTCTCATGGGGACAGCCAATCTCCCAACTGGAAGGGACGTCTATGTTGGGTCTTATTGCTGTCTTTTAGAGAGGAAAGTAAATGACCTGCCTGCAGACATTCATCACAGTTTGGGCCAGAGCTCAAGCCTAATAATCTTCATTAGCCCACACAGCCAGTGACCTATAGGTGAGGTGAGAGCAGAAGGATGGTAGAGCCAGAAGACTATATGGGCAGAGTAGCCTCTCTGTGCCACCGCCATTCTCCGGCTGCCTACTTCAGTGTTCCCTTCTTTCACATTTTTCCTTCCCTTTTCCCTCTATTTGTTACAAAACCAGCCCACTCTTCTCCTTCTGGCTCCTTCTTTGCTTCTCTTTCTTTCTCACGTATTTCTTCACTCTTTTTTACATTCGTTTCTTTTTGCATAATTTTAGCTGTTAACTCATTTCTGACCTGTGCCTTGAATGTTTCTCCCTAAAGTGGCAATTCCTACAGCTTCAACCCATTCGCTTCTTGGTCCCATGCAAGATGGCGGCCCAACTCCACAGGGTGCAACTCCCCAAAACCTCAGTATGACCAATGTGGTCCTCTGGCCCCACTTCAAACCAAGAATTTATTGATATGTAACAAAAATTTAATAAACTTCTGATTGCTGTGACAGCTGCCCTCTAAGGAGCATAGAGCTTGCATGTTTCTGCTGAAGAGTGTGTTGGGTTTGGTGAATGAAGGTAACCTGAGACGGAGTTTTGCAGACTTAAATCTTGGGAGATCTAAATGGCTCTGCATAACTGAAGGAGAGGAATTTGAAGTTTCTTGAAGAGGATGAGATGAAATAGGTTGAACAAGAAAAAAAGAGGCCAGAAAGATGGGGTGAAGCTGGTTTCGTAGAAGCAGTCCCTGGAAATTTCCCGAGGTGAGATGACCAAAAGACATTTTAAGAATAGGGATGCATGACAGTCAGGTTAACAACCTCTTCTGCCTTTCCCTCAAAACCTGAATCTTAAGTTCATTGAGTTCCAAACATACATGCTTTGGGGAAATGTTTGATTGGTTGATTGAAAATTGCTGATAAGGCTAAAAGGCTAAGTTTGACATTTGGGGAAATTCAGGGCTGAGCAGAAAAAGCAAGCACATAAGAAATAGGAGCCCGGAGCAGAGGGGACCATAAGAATGAGGTTGCCCAGGCATGTGAAGGCAAGTTTGGAGGGAGGGCAGATGTTTTGGACTTGCACTGAAATAGTAATTGGAGTTAATTTTATCTGTATCTCAAGGGGCCAGGATTCCTTGGCCAATATCTGGTTTGCACATATATGATTAGAACACTGATGTGTTTCCCTGGGTCCAAATTATAACCACATAGCATCTGCTTCTTGTAAGCTGCTAAGAGAGAAGGTCAAAGAGGCTCTTATCCAAGGACAATGGCATGTTTACTTTTTATTTAGAAGGAGGCCTTGGAAAAAACCAAATGGATAAACTTGTTAATACAGCAAATGTGAAAAACCTGAGCAGAGTCTCTTCACTCAAGAGCTCATTGCCAGCTGGCGCATTGCAGCTGCCTGAAGACTTGGAAAAGGGCTGGCCTGGGAGGAAGACTAGAAAACATTTCCACATATAGCTGAGCAGGGATGCCAGGTAGGAAAAGCGTCCTCCCGGTGTGGAAGTCAGCACTCTTCCTGATACAATAGCGTAGGATTTTCCTCTTCTTCTGGAATCAGCCCATTCGGTTCAGTACTCACCATAAACCATCACCATCCACTCTCTGATGAACACAAAACAAGTATTGAAAAGCTGACTTGGGTGCTGGCAAGCAGGACTCAGGGGTCCTCAGTTTCTTGCGCCCCAGAGCAATGAGTTTCCAGCAAAGAAGGCGTCTTTAAATAAAAATGTGTACCGTTAGGAAGCGTTTGTGTCCCAGACACTGCGCTGACTACATGTGTCACTTGCATCTCTTAATTAAATTTAATTCTCACCCCAGATATTATTTGCAGTGGGTGGAAGTTCTGTGGTTACCCCACTTGGGCAAATACTGACTTCTTAGGGCTTTGGAAATAACTGAAAGCAATCTGTCACCATCACTGTTGATTGATTAAATATCAATTTAATATTTCCTGCAGTGTCCCAGCTCAAAGAACAAATGGAGCACCTTTTATAGCTGGTGAGCTGCAAAGGTTTGTCTGATTTTTTAAAATACGGACTACTTTGTTGATTACTCCTAAGGTCCTTGAGACAGATCTGTGGAGAAATGGGGGGGAGCAGAAACAATACTGGGCAAACCTAGAAAACTTGGGCTATGTAACTGCGGGTAAGTCAGTATTTCTTAGTCTCAGGTCGCTCGTATGTAAAATAAGGGGTTTTATATCTGAAATGTTTTCTGGCCTCTCCAGCTGAAATGTTTGTTTTGATGTTTGAGAGCTGTAGGAGCTAATCCTTTCTCATCTACACTGATTTGCCTGATTCCTGACACTGTCACTTATAAATGAGGGATCAATTGTAGCCTGAATCATTGAATTCAGGAGACCTAAGGTCCCTGCAACCAGCCCAGCGGTTGTTTCCTTATGTTCCTCTGTCATCTCAATCGGAAATGGAAACTATCCTCACTTTTTCAAAGTAACAATAAATAGAATACACTCAAATTCATCAAGTTCCATAGCACAAAGTCCACGTAAAAGAAATCACGGCTAACGTGACTACAAGTACTAAACAGATTGTCGCAGAAAAGCAAGTTACAGAGCACGCATGGTGTAACACCATTTATGTGACGTGCAACAGTTTGGTGTGTGTGTGTTTATGTTTATAATTGCGTAAAAATAATTCGGGGTAATGGTCAAAGATAATTTAAGGCTTTTCTATGTTAACAATGTTTTTGTACAAGAGGGAGGTATTTTTTATTTGAATGATTAAAAACAAACTACTGTAATTTTTGTTCGTGGTGCACTGATTTGTCATCTTCAGATGAAAACTATGATATGAAGTCTCCAAAGTGTACCAGAAATCAGTCACCAGCACGAGGAGAGCTGGTTGGCGTTAGTATGGTGGGAAGGGGAATAGGTATTGGAAGGTGAGCAGTGTGATATATACAGGAATCATATTGGTTTGTATTGCTGTGTTTTGGGGACTTGAATCCAGCCTCTTTTTTGATCTGTTTCTTGCTTTGTCTTGCGAGGATTTGGTGTAGGTCATTTTGGAAGGTGGAGCTTGGCTGGACCCCTCAGCAACTCGGGGTTACTGAAGTCATCTCAACCCTGTCAGATCAGTGGGTCTCACCCCACAGTCTTCTCCCTGAGAGCTCTGGCTGCCTCCTCCGTGTGCACAGCAGAACGCCACATGTGAGCCAACTCTGTAGAAATGGCAACCTAAATATCAAGGAAAGTCTTCACTGTCTCTAGATACTTGAACTTTAAGGGAAATGCTGGTGCTTTGAAGAGGCTGAGAATATGCTTTTCTCGAGAGATAGGGAAGATAGGATGCCTGTGAAACTCAGGTGTGAGTATATGTGTATGTGCTGGATGTTGGAGGAACACTGTACTCCTCATTGCTGTTTAATTTGGGTTTATAGCAATTAATGGCTAAATATTTTTCAAGAAATTTTTATCTTCATTATTTTATGTTATCCTTATCCAACATCAAGGAGGGGAATTTGGGGCTCAGAGAAATAGTGATTTGTCAAAGGGTGTGCAAACTGTACTTCTATCCCAGCTCACCCGGTCACCCTCCTGTTGATACCCAGCTCTGCTCCGGGCAAGGGCTCGGAGGGCCTGGCCTGATGGCACAGCTGTCTGGCTGGGGTGTGACCGTAAAAGGAAGCAGGATACAGATAGGCATTAGTACCTAGCTGCCCATATGATTGGTGCACAAGAAATGGCGAATAGCATTAGGCACTGCCCAATTACTTGAATTTCTGAAAACAATGAAGGACGAGCCTCCTGACTTTAAGATTCTCTGCCAGGGTTCTGCGGCCTCCCCCTCCCTCGAACTACCCCCACACCTCATTCCCTTTGCTTTAGGCACCTTGATGAGCGTGATTTACCTTTTAAGCCCTGGCTGCTGGAGCTGGAGACCTGTTGTTGAATTGCTCCAATAGCTTGCAGTCTCTGACAAAGATTGAGAGCTTTGGCCTTGACTGTTCCAGGAGGCAGTGGTGTGCATCTGAATAAACTTGGCTTAATCGCGGAGTGTTGTGGTTAGAGCAGTTTATCAGTGACAGAACATCAAATAAATAAATGACTCCTGTAAAACAGCTCATTCTAAAGCCAGCTGCTTTTATTGCTGAGCTCTGATTTCACCGTGATTAATGAGAATGTGTTCTCTCATCTTTGGAGATCAGAAGAACAGCTTTCCAAGGCCCTCCGCCGCCCAGCACGGTCCTGCCACTCATCCAGAGGCCTCAGGACGATTCCATGTTATGGACACTCCTTGGCCTGGGAAACGAGTGTCCTGCAAGGGAAATAGGGCGGTAATAGTCGTTGTGTTGTCATTAGGCTCAGACTCCTGCTGCACAGAGAGAGTAGCTTCAGGGTAACACCTAACGTTCCTCCCAGTAATGCCTCATACCCTTTAGAGCTCTTAGGTGCCCTTACAGGAGTTCGCTGGTACTGAAGAGGGAGGGGGAGATATGCCGGAAAGCAATTATAGAACCTTTTCTGAGAGAAATGACTGAGGCCTGAACTCCGTGTTCCTTGGGTTTTGCCTTTGAGTGTTCCTCTGGACTTGGTCCCATCATGTTTTCTCTCTCCTGTGACTCAAGTAATTTATTCTCAAATAAAAGTTTCAAACAACACAGAAGCATGCAGAGCGATGCGTGGAAGTCCCTGTCCTTTCTCCCCTCCCCTTTTTGGTTTCTTACTCCAGAGGTCACCACCGTCAGTGGTCTGTGTGCCTCTCCAGGCCTTCCTTGATACGTTGACATACGTCCATACTCCTGTTATTTGTTTTATAGGAATGTGATCGTTCTGGATGTGGTATTCAGTGACATACTCAGTACTCAGATTTGTAAAAAATTATGAAATATTTCATGAAGAAAATATAGAAGATAATAAGTATGCACATATCCATCTCCTAAGCTTTGTGAATGGTTCCATTTTCCTTATTTGCTTCATAAATTTTTATAATTTCACACATTAGAGATGTATGTTGATGCTCCAACTATACCTTTGGTTTATCCCTTCCCTCCTTCCAAAGTAATCTGTATTCTAAATTTGGTGCTTTTTCTTCCTCAAGGCATGTTTTTATACTTTTACTAAATATGTTCTTTTTTAGGTTTAATTGACATATAACTTTATATAAGTTTCAGGTGCACCACATACTGATTCAGTATTTGTATGTATTGTGAAAAGATCACTGCAATACCTAGTTAACATCTGTCATCATACATAGCTACACCTTATTTCTCGTGATGAGAAATTTAAAGATTTATTCTCTTAGCAACTTAAAAATATGTAATACAGTATTATCAACCATAGTCATCACGCTGTATGTTTCATCTCAATGACTTATTTCTGACGAGAAGTTTGCATCTTTTGACCCCCTTTACCCATTTTGTGCTGTACTCCCTCACCCTACCTCCTGCAACCACCAATCTGTTCTCTCTGTCCGTGAGCTTGGATTGTCATGTGTTTAGATTCCACATGTAAGTGAGATCATGTACTATTTGTCTTTCTCTGACTTCCTTCACTTACTATAATGCCCTCAGCATCCATCCCTGTTGCTGCAAGGGGCAAGATTTCATTCTGTTTTATGGTTGAATGATATTCCATTGTGTGTATATACGGGGCCTGTCCAGAAAAAAAAATCCAGCCATTGTCAATTTATTGAGAATGGTTTACATGGCTGGATACTTTCCAGACAACCCTAGTTCTCATATATTATAGTTTGAAATCAGGGAGCATGAGGTTCCCAACTTTGTTCTTCCTTCTGATCTGACTATTCAGGGTCCTTTTGTGGTTCCATACAAATTTTAGGATTCTTGGTTCTATTTCTGTGAAAAATGCCCTTGGAATTTTGATGGGGACTGCATTGAATCCGTAGATTGCTTTGGGTAATACAGACATTTTCACAATATTCTTCTAATCCATGAACATGGAATATCTTTCTATTTATTTGTATCTTCAGTTTCTTTCATTGTCATAGTTTTCAGTGTAGAGGTCTTACTCCTTGGTTTAATTTATTCCTAGGTATCTTATTCTTTTTGATGCATTGTAAATGGGATTGTTCTTTTAAGTTCTCTTTCTGCTAGTTCATTATTATTGTATAGAAATGCAACAGACTTTTGTAAATCGATTATGTATCCTGCCACTTAACTAAATGTCTTCATTAGTTCTAACAGTTTTTTGGTGTCTTGGTGTGTATATAATACCATGTCATCTGCAATAGTGACAGTTTTCTTCTTTCCAATTTGAATGTCTCCTATTTCTTTTTGTTGCTTAATTGCTCTGGCTAGGACTTCCAGGACTATGTGGAATAAAAGTGGCTTGAGTGAGCATCCTTGTCTTGTTCCTGATCTTAGAGGAAAAACTTTCAGCCTTTCACCATGGAGTATGATGTTACCTGTGGACTTGTCATATGTGGCCTTTATGATGTTGAGGTACATTCCTTCCATACACACTTTATTGAACATTTTTATCATAAATAGATGTTGAATTTTGTCAAATGCTTTTCTGTATCTTTTGAGATGGTCATATGATTTTATACGTAAAACACAAATAAATGTCTGTATTTTAGACATGTTATGTATAAAGTTTTATACATAAACACCTTAATCATTATTTCCAATGTAGCTAAAATTAGATGAATACTAAACTATGCATATTGTTCTATAATTTATTTTGTTTTTACTTTCCATTATGTTTATTCATGTGGCTAAACACAACTCCATTTCATTCATTCTATTACTGTATTATGTGTTGTACTGTGTTACCATGTCACAAATTACTTAGTCTCCATTTGGGGACATTGCTAGAGTCTCCAATACTTGCTTTAACAAAGATGTAACAATTGTTATTGTGTGAATCATCTTCTGCAAGACTTGAAATTTTTTTTTTAGAGTACTCACCCATGAGTGGAATTTGGATGCAGCTTATGTGCTGTTTGTCTTTAACAAATACTGGCAGATGATTTTTTTGAAGATGTTGAAAACTTTCTGAAGAAATTTTAAGGATTATTTTTTTCTTCACAACTTCCTTAATACTTGGTATTGTCAGACACATGACTTTTCGCTATGATTTTTTTGCTTTAACTTGCATTTGCTGCTAGGGAGGTTGACAGAAATTTCCATATGTTTATTGGACACTAAGTTTTCTACTTCAGTGTATTGTTTACTTATATCATTTGCTAACTTCTTATTTTCATAATAACATCGAATACTTACAGGCACTTACTATGTGTCAGGCAAAATTGGAAGTGCTTCCAATGAAGTCATCTAATCTAAAATAAGAATCATGTGCAAAAACTCATCCAAGTCCACATGGGCAGCAAGTGGCATAACAAGAATTCAAACTTGTGATGTCTGGCCCCAGAGTTTATGCACTTAATTACTGTGCCATAGACTGGTCAGACAGCAATCCTACTTTGCTCCTGTTCGACTTCTTTCTGTTTCTCATGGCTGTTCTAGGTCCTTTGGTGTTCCTTATACATTTTAGGATTACATGCCCGTCAGATTCTTCCAAATCCTTTTGGAATTTTTATTTTAATTAATGGAAATTGTATGTAATTTCAGAAGAACGAATACTTTCACACTATTATTTCTTCCTGTGAGTAAATGTATTGAATCGTTCTACAAAATTATCTCCTTTATTTGTCTCCTTTGATGATTTTTAATGGTTTCTGAAATAATTTTCTCTAAGGATGTCATTTCTCTCATTCTTTCTTTTTACATTTATTCCTGAGAAATGCATTATTTGGCTGCTGCGAATGGCATCTTTTAACAAATTAATTTTTAAAATGTCTATATGAAAACACAGTTAATTGTTGTATATTTACTTTTTAGCCAGAAAATTTTCTATATTCTCATTAGTTTTAATGGTTTGAATATACATCTTTTACAATCATAATTTTGGTGGAGGGAAGTTTTTTTCTTCTTATCTAAATCTTACACCTTTATTTAATTTTCTTATGATTTCTTATTTTCTGTTATGGTTCTTGTCTGATAATGGAATCCAGGCTTTACATGCCTCCTAAAAAAGATTTAGGAAGAATTCTCTCCTCTCCCCTGCAGTATTTTCTGGAATACTTTGCATAATGTTTGGATTATCTAGTCTTTGCATATTTGATAGAACTTGTTTGTGAAATCATCAGGGCCCTTTTACTCCCTTAGTAGGTAGATTTTAAATGACTGTTTCATTTCTTAAAAATTTTAGGCCTACTTAAATATTTTTTCCTATTTCATTTTGAAAAATCGCATGTTCTTTAGGAAATTATCATTTGCTCTGTGTTTATATTAACATAAATTTTCTCATGGTATTATATAAATTTTACTTTAAGATTGGAAACTTTTTAAAGACATTGAAAAATTAGGATCCCTTTAGCTGCCATCTTGAGAGAAGTCTGTAGAAGCAGAGATACTAGTTAGGGGAATTTTTCAGGAATCCAGACATAATATGGTGGTGGCTTAGCCAAGGTGAATACTTTATCTCGCTTATTTCTCACAACACCACTTTAAGGTAAATATTATTATGCCCATTTATCAGTGAGAAGTTGAGGCTCAGAGGAGGGTATCAGTTCTTCAACTCTCTGTCACATAGCCTGTACATGGCAGAATAGGACTTAAACCTGTGTCTGACTTTATCTACTTTGCTGTATTCTCAGAAGTAGTGAACACATTCGGCAAAACTGTTTTGCCTAATTTAAAACCCAAAATGCTAATGAGGGATCTGACAGTGGACTACATTATTTGAACCTGGAATTTTGCAGGGACTGTCAGTTCTCAGTTACTCATAGCTATATAAGGAAGAGGTATAATTGAAAGGCAAATTTAGCCCAAAGCACATAGAAGACACTACAAAACTGTGTCAGCTATAGTGGTCTGCAGGTCCAGCTTTCAAAAATTACCCTGTGATTACATGACTGTAATTAGATCCATTGAAGGGTATTTGCTCTTTTCTGTTCCTTACAGTCAAACATTTAGGAAGGACCATGACAATTTGTTGTCCTCCGGGTTCAATTTTTATGATGGCCTGTTGAAGGTAATTGCTAGCATAATGTTTGATCAATAGATTATAAACAAGATTTTGTGTTTTAGGATTTTAAAAGCTACTACAAATCCTACGGAGCTATTGCTACATTGTATATTGGGCAGTGTGGTCTTTAGCAGTGGAATCCACATGGTGTCATAAGATTTCAAGTGGGAAGGAAACTCAAAATTACTTAATTTTTTTCCTCTATAAAATAAAGGTAGTAGTACCCTGAGGCAAAGAGAGGCTGTTTGTTTCAAGTAATTCATTGATTCGGAACTGAGCAAAGATGTTCTGAGAGGTGCTCCAGTGTATTTCAGGGAAAAAGTCTTTAGATATCAGACAGACAATGTCTCTCTTACTGTCTGGCTGTGTGACCTTGGAAATGTCACTTGAACTTCCTTAGCCTCAGTTTCTTCATTCATGAAAGAACTTGCAGAGTAGTTGGGAGAAATTATAAACCAGTCAAAAGCTCCCAGGCAGTGTCTAGTACACGATAAATTCTAGCTATAGTTTGTATTTTGTTTTTTAGTTCAACAGTCTTTTCAAATAGGTTTTCTAAAGTACTGACCTCTAAGTCTAAATCTAAGCCAAATTGTAAGCCTCATGTACACTGACAAAGCAGCATTGGCCCATCTAGATGCTTATTTTAGATCCATATTTTAGATCCATAATCATGAAATGATGTGTTTTATGCAGGGCTTAGGGTTCCAAGGAAAAGGGGAAAAGTGGCTAGGATTAATTATACTTTAGACTCAGAGCGTCCCAGTTAAGGAAATAAAAAGATGAGTTTTTTCATAAAGAGATTATGTGATTTCCCATTTTCAGGGCCTGAAATCTCACACATGGACCCAGCCAGGGTCTTTTGCCGCAGGGCTGTGAGTGTGTGAAATGTCTTGTTCTTTCTAAATGGGTTTTCAGTGTGCTGTAGGACATTTGATTGCAGCGACCTAGAGGAGACACATTTTCTCTTGCTGCTGGAATGAGAAGTTATCAAATTCACAAGTTTTGAGTACACTTATCAAGGCTTCACAATATAAACGGCTCCTTGTTGTTTTAACATCTGCATTTAAAGCTACTGTTTTCCAAAACAAAACCTAACCGAGATAGTGAGGGCTGCACTGAATGATCTTTTGAGAGCATACAGCTCTGTTGGAAGAAGACTGAAATGTGCTTAGGCAGGGAGAACAGTTTGTCTTTTCTGCTTTTAAAAAGCAATGCTTCTGAGGGAAGTCAGCTATAGCCCCACTAAAGCCTCCCTTAGATATTCCTTGGCGGGGGTATTGCAGTTTAAGGGCTAGACACAGCTTTCTGGTTCAGTTCTAGAGTTCCAAAGGCTCCTGGGTAATGACACACAGTAAATAAACCCCCAAGAAAAACACGATAAACTAGGAGATAGGTATATTATTGACTCACAGTGGGGTTGAATGCTTTTCTACTGATTGGAGTAATGTGTTCTGTATCCAAATCTTCTTGATTCATGGTATTGGCACACCAAATTTATGATCACAATGTTACCTTGAAATCCTGGAGTCGGAATTTGACAAGGCAAGCCAATTGTCCAGGAAAATACTATATCCAAATTTTAGAGTAGCTCAATGAATAATGACCCATTCCTATTCTATAATAGGTAAGGCTGGGAAGTATCTACCAAGGGATACATTCAGAAAACCTCTGTGTAGACCACTCAGCTTCTTTAACAATTTTTCTTCAGACAAGTTACAGGACAAAGGATTCCTTTGTAACTTGCATTAATTACTGGAAGGCTCTGCTGACCTAGAATGTTTCCCTGTACTTTACTAGCAGTGTGTTTGCAAACCACTTCTGAACTGTGTCGAATCATGGCAGTTTCTTCCCCAGGGATGACTTTATCTTTAAATTTTGGGAGCCAGTATTTACTGTAGACTACTACACTGCCTGCTTGGTCCTAAATATGTAAATCCTATGTTTGGATGCCATCATGATATTAGCTGGGCTTTCAGTTTACACACTTGGAGATCTAAACACTGAAAGTGGTACAAAAGCAGGAGTGAGAGCACATGGGATTCAAATGACATAAACCGAAGTATTTTATTGACTACCAGCCATGTTTATGACCAAAAAATATTCTGCATGTCTTCCTTCTGAGGACTTGTGTCTCATGCAGGCTTCCAAGGTACTGATGAGTCATTAAATGAGAGTTATCCAAAGCAAAGCAAAGCAAAATGGGTTAATACCTTTGAACCGATAAAACCTGGTCGTGATGGGTATTCACTCTTTCATCTAAATAAGGCCAGAACCGCATTAGGAAAGCCAAACCATTTTCTTGGTGTGATGTGCCATGTTTTGTTTATGTTATAACAAAATGATAACTTGTATTTTGTTTGTTTAAAATATCCTGCAAAGAATCATATATAAGAAATACTCAATGGGTGCTTCACTGGCACCATCTCATGCCAGGATGGCCTGACTGTTGTGAACTGTTGGCATCAGCCAGTATCCCACATTGTGACTTATCTTTCCACAGTGACCAATAGGAAAGCCATTAGGGTGCAGGGGAGGAGGCTTTCTGGTCCTTATGTGGGAACTTCTTTTTCCTGTCCAGTTGATTACACAGTAATTCTATGGGCTGCCTGTGAGGGCTGGCGATGGGTGGGGTATTCAGGTGTTTAAATAGGACTTTTTCTACCAGGTGATGAACCTCATTTTCCTCATTTTTCCCAGGATTAATCTTGTCATTTTATACCTTGAAGCTGGAGCATATGCAGCCTTCATATGATGGATTCATTGTTTTTGCTTTTAATGTAAATTTTTACCATGTCACTTGTTAGTTTTTTAAAAATTACTTGTCCAATTCACATGTTCTAATGTCTTGAGAAAATGTTCAGTAGCAACTTGGTTATGGTGCCCATACCAAGTCAATTTAAACACCATCGTGAGATTTGCCTAAAAGGCCATTTTTTATTTTTTTTTCAACTCACATATTCTAATTTAGTCAAATATTAGTAAAAATGTCATAGAGGATTAATGTCATTTGAGTTTTTCCCAGTATATGTATTATTCATCTATTTCCTTATCTGTATCTTCACCAATTCAGATGATGAGCTAACATACAGTTTTTAAAGTTGAGAGCTTTGTTGATGAACTAACTGGATAACGAAGTTCTTAGAAGGAATGTACCTCTTCCATGGGATAGTCATGTTTGAATTCACCTTTAGATGCCTGTCAGTACAGATGGAATCCACTAGATCCAGTCTGGACTATTTTTATATAGAAGGAGCCTCCTTGGGTTTTATGGAACTAAACTCGGCCTTTACGTGCACACATTGCACAGTATCCTTAAGAGGTTTATTTTTGGGATCAGTTTTTAAGAATGAGGACTAATAGAGGGACAAACAAGGACTAAAGGCACTGGAAGCAGAGACCCACCAAGTGTAAAGTAGACCTCTGAGAAAGGTAAGCTTGGGCAAGGTCAAGCAGGACTCGCTTGGCTGAGAATGACCTGAGTTCTTACGAGTCTGCAAAGAAGCAGAGACTCGGGTGACCTGAAACACGAGTGTCACTAGTAAGTCTCCAGAACTGTGTGACATGAAGGATGCCCAAGCTTGGCATAGTCTGTTCTCCTTAATAGTTGTATCTCTTGTTGTAAATTAATATATTGGCTTTCTGACACGTAAGTTTCATTTTTCCTTCTGTGGCCTGGATGAAGCAGGATTTGTGATTCATTGAAGATTATCCTGATTTGTAGCCTTGACAGCACACCCCCTGGGAGCTGGCTGGTCCCCCGTCAGCACAGTGGCACAGGGCTCTAACTGATAAGGTTAAAGCTCATTGATGATACATTTTGCCTCAGGTATTAAAATGTCAAGGTCATTAGTATTCAAAGGTGGCAAGTTTTCCCTTTTTACTAATGAGACTGAAGGAACACTAAAGAAGATGTTTGTGGGAAAAAAATTAGAATTGGGAGAGCTTACATAAAAATGCAACAGGTCAAGTAATCTTGATTATTTAGCTCTGGGTATTCTGGGGTTTTTTGCGGGGGAGGGGGCAGTTCCCTGGCTGGGAAGCGAACCCAGGCCGCGGTGTTGAGAGTGCCGAAGTCTAGCCACTACACCACCAGGGAACCTAATTTTGATTATTTAAACCCTGAAATTTGTTGTATTTTTTGGTCTCAGTTGTCTTCACCATCACCAGATTCATCAAGAAATATTCACTGTGAACTTGCTTTGAACAAATCATATACTAGACACTGGGCTGTTGAGAAGCAGAACTGTACCCCCTGCTGTCATGGTAGGGCGTAGACTTCATGGGGACAGGCCCTGTGAATTGTGACTATAACATAGCAGGACTGCTTTTTGAATGACTTGTGGGCTCAACTCTTTTATGCCCATTCTGTCACAACTCTTCAAAGATGACTCCCGTTTTTTTAGGAGCAAGCATGATGGCTACAGCTCATTTACGCCATACTGTAAGGTAGTTTGGTGTGTACACAGGTCTCTGTCTTAGAGGGAAGGTGGCAGTCAGGAAGGATGGAGAGGTATGGGACGGTGGCTAGTATTTACGAAAGGAGGAATGGAGTATAAAATATATGAAGAGGGAGAAATAATCTTCTCTTCAGTTGTCTGAAGAATGTTGATAACTAGCTCATTATAGGTGGACCCAGTAACAACCTTGGTAGGGTCTTAAAGTGATTTATTTCAGTCATTACTCATCTACCTGATCATTCCCAAGACTACAATGGTCTTAAGTCAAAACGAGAAAAAAAATCTTGTCCTCTGCTCAAAAGTCTTAAATTATTATTCATTGCCTACTAAATCTGGAAACATAATGTTGAGAGAGACAAGAATGCAAGCTGCAGCACTGATATATTCCCAGCGCAGTGCTATTTATATAATTTTTAAAAACCATCAAAACCATAGCATCTATTGTTTATGGATTACAGATAGTGGTAAAGAGTGTCCTGCATGAGAATGATAAAGAGAAAATTCAGGGTAGTGTTTAGATGTGGGAATAGAGAGTGAGGGTAAATCAAATGCAAATGAGCGAGGCTTCGTATGTATGTACATACAAGGGCTGTCTGGAAAACAATCCAGCCATAAGGTGCCTCTAGTTTTCACATGCCACGCGTGGATACTCCAGTTAGTTGGTGAGTGCACAGATGATCCATTGTACTATTTTCTTAATTTTTTGGTAAAATTCAATTTTAAAACACTGTCATTTAAATGGAAGAATGAGAATTAGAAAATGTATTTTTAATGCATCCATTAAATCTTTGTGTAGGTCAGTATTGTTTTGTCACCTGGACTAGAGCTTCATGTGAGGACATACCAAACCTAGTTTGTGTGACTCAGCTCTCAGCCCCGGAGAGTCTGTAAGCTTCCTGTTAGCCTCAGACGGAGTGTGGTGGGCCATGCAAATGCGACTTCTGAACATTTTCTGGGCAGCAACTCCCTATGCAAGATTGACCGCTGTGTTTACTTTGCTCCTGCCATCTGGGGGCTGGGGGGAGATTTACTTTGTTTGGCTGAGAAACTGCAGTGGGGCTCAAAAGCATTTTTTACCAATAGAATTTTGAGCCGCTAAATCTATCCCTGGTGCATCGAAAGTGAGAAGGCCTCTGGCTAGTGCTTCGTAAATTGAAGACTGTGGCTGACATCTTTTCCACGGAGACTTTTCATTTTGAGCAGTTTCTGAGTATTATTACTCAGGGATATGTGAATGACCAAGGTGTTTAAAACTGATGGATTTAATTTGATTTCCCCCACTCCTCCATTTGGCCTGAAAGAACAATTCAAGTCATTTCTGTTCTTTCTAGCCTTTTGCTAGTTGTAAGAAGCAGGTAGAACCTTAGAATACAAGTAATCTACAGACAATAAATAGGAAGTGCATAAATTGTTGTCTGTGGATGGCATAGTTTTATGTACAAAGGGAAAACCTAAAACACGAGCTAAGAAAGGAAAGGGGTGAGGAAGTAAATTTCACAGGCTATCACACGGCATATGGTGCACAGGAAATCAGGCCATTTTACAGGTGACTCCATCAAAATTGTTCTTTAAAAAAACATTGATCTCCAACAAGTAAATTTTGTATTAACTGAGAAAAGTTTGCTTTCTTTATCACACAATCACATACACACAGTATATGTGTGTGTGTGTACCTATATGTATCTATCATGTCTTTAAAAAACCAACTTGTTTTACATGCTACAAAGATTGAGATCTGAACCAGATGACAAGCAAGGGCTGCTCTGTCCTGCAAACTTTCTGCCACTGCTGCAGTGAAAGAGCTTTCCCCACCCTCAAGTTTTTATCGCGAGGAAGTAACTACTCCTCTCCTGCCCCATCAGGGACAAGAATGGGAGGAACCCATGTGGCCTCTCCTAAGCCCTCATTGTACGTCTCGGGGGGAGGAGGGGACATGTGATTAGTGTGTGGAAAATGACGGGGTGGAGTGTGGAAAGCTCACCCTTGCCTGCGTCTCTCTTGGAATGATAAGTTCTCACCAGCTCTTCTTTGCTTTTATAACCGTGACAGGCTTTCAAGGTAGGTCTTGTCTTCACAAAGGCTAGAGGAAAGGCTCATTTGGTGGACAATGTATAACTTAGAGAGATTGATTAGGAAGCTCAACTCTCGCCAAAGGTCAAGCTGAACTCTTTAGATTAGTCTTATTGAGAATGATGCTGTCATTTTCATCATCTTTTGTCCAAGTTCTGTGTCCTATCAAATGGGGGCAGACTCAGTATGAGAAGGATGTGATTAATGATTACCTCCCAACCCCAGTGACGTCCATGTGGTTACAGCACACGTGGTATGTGTGGAGCGAAGTAGGGAAGACATGTGGCAATATCCTTGCTGCTTTTCTCAGACTAGACATTAAAAAATAATGTACATTCTCAAAATTACTTGATTGTCCTTCCCCCGCCCCCCTCCGCCCCATATACTTTCTAGTAGCCAGTAGACTTTCTGGAAAACAAAAGTTACTTTCTCCTAAGTCGTTTTCATTCCCTGCAGCCTAGAATGTGTTTCTAGATAGAAAACGTTAGAAACTGCCTTAATGCTTCTGCATCACTGTCGTATATTTCTCTGTAACTTGTTTTGTGTACAAAAGAGAACAGGGCCTCTCTCCCTTTCTCCTACTCTATAAACATACACATTTCCTTAAAGAAGTAAATCTGCATTCTCTATATCTAAAAAAATCTTCTCTCTGTATTTGCATTGAGGGTTTCTCAACCCCAACTCCATTGTTACCAGGACTACCCTATGCATTGTTGGAAATCAGCATCTCTGGCCTCTGTCTACTACCCGCCAATAGCACCTACCCAGTATGACAACCAAAAATGTCTCCAGGCATTGCCAAATGTCTCTTCCTGTCGAGAACCACTGTTTCCTATAAAACTCAGTACTTTGTTCTAATATTTGGAAGCCAGTCAAATGGAGGAGAGTTTTTTTTAATGTCTAAGAAATTTGTAGCAGTGTAAATTAGGGTTCCACACACTTCTCCCTATGTACTATACCCCAACAGGATTCAAGAGGCCTGTGTTCTAGTCCTCACCCTGTCACAAAACAGCTATGTGACCTTAGACAATTTATCCTCAAACCCCCCGGGTTTAATTTCTCTCATACATAAATTAGCATAGTTATATGTAATGCAAAAGATTGCTCTTGGCTCCTGTATTGTGTATTCCACGTTTGAAGACATGCTTATACTTTTAAAACAGAGCTGGTTTTATTATTTTTGATCTATTAATCAAGTAATTCATTCTAAGGAAACACTTGTGTATGCAAAGATTTACATAAAAGTATGCTTATTGCATTGTTGTTTGTAATAGCGAATAATTGGAAATAACTTCAATGTTCATCTTACTCAGTTAAGTACATAAATTGTAGAAAATCCATGGAATGTAATACCCCTGAGCCATTTTAAAGAAGGTTGAGAAATATACATAATAATGTATGTAAATAAATATGTATTTATAAATGTGAAAAGATGTACTATATACATTGGTAAACAGGAAATACAAAATTTGAAATATAAATATGATTGTAATATATGTTGTATTTATAAAATTATCTCTGTATATGCAAATACATGAATAGAAAAAATAGAAACTTACACACTAAATTGTTAATATTTGAGCGAAGGTGGATTATGAATGACATTCTCTTTCTGCATTACATGTTTCTGTAGTGTTCAAAATATTAATTTTTTTTAAAAGGAGAAAATAAGGTGTATTTTAAAAGGAATGCATATTTTCCTTCATATTGGGCTGAGATGGGTAAAACAGTGATTTTTATCTAGGTCATTGTTTCCAACTAGAGGCAATTTTGCCACCCCACCCCCCACTCCTAGATGACATTTGGAAATGTCTGGGTATTTTTAGTTGTCACAACCAAGGGGAGGTGGGTGCTGGGGGATGCTACTGGCATCTAGTGGGTAGGAACCAGGGACACTGATAAACACCTTACATAAGGCAGGCTCCCACAGCAAAGACTTATCAGGCCCAAATGTCAGTGGTGCCAATGTTGAGAAACCCCGAGTTCAGCCATCTGATCTAGAATAGCTGATAGAAACGTACTGAGTATGATGACGTGCTGGTTTGAAGAAATTCCCTTAAAATATAGTTGAGCCTGATAGATACATACATCAGATATCATGTTCCTCACCTTTCCTTTGGAATATTAAAGAACATTATACTAACCACTCCATCCATTTTTACCAAAAGTGTTGTTTTCTCTTGTTTTTAAAAATTCTTTCATTCTTTACATTCTCTCCTGAAAAATCATGGTTGCAATGAACTACTCATACTTTCAGCCCATTGGCTCAATGATGTCATCAAAGTGCCATGTCCTTTCCAGCTCTAGAGTCTGTTCTCCATGTTGGCTTCATCTTCAGCTTTGTCACAAGATGGCTGCAGCAGTTCCAGGTGCCATTGTTAAACCCAGAAATATCTGGAGGAAGAAAAGAGAAAGACTCTGCATGTTGCTTTGTCTTAGGAGCTGCAGAGGAGACTTGCTTTCACATCTCAATGACCAGATATATGTCGTGTGCCTCCTAGTGTCCTAGTTTCTGGTCTGGAAAAGAGGGTTAACTTTCCATTGATCACATCCAACCCTGAGGCTGTGCAGGAGTCAGGATAGGTTAGCTTCCCCTAAGCCTTCTGACTCTGGCTTGGGAAGATAGATACATGAACAAAATTAGGGTTCTGTTCAGAAAGGAGGAGCACTGGTTGTTGGGCAGGCAACTCACAGTGTCCATTTCACAAGAGCATCTTTGTGTGATCCAAAGCCGCTCAATGAATGTCCATTCAAGAGCAACTGAATCCTGATTAACTCCACAGTAAGCTGAGTTAGTTCTGGATCACAAACTCCTTGAGAATGGGGATAGAGATTTGTTCATAGATTTCCTAATTACTTATGCCTTGGTTGCTTCCAAAAAGGACTTGAAATGACTTACAGTCGACATGTGTACAATAAAACTCTTAAAACCACAGTAATACAACTAGTCATATTATGAAAGCCTGGGAATAAGATTCATCATTTTTACCTTTCACATCACCTACCTTAGTGCTTTGCACACATTAAAAAATTTGTAAGAATAAATAAACATCCATCCCCACCCTTGGCTGGGCATAAATTTTATAAAATACCAAGAGAGTCATTGCACAATCTGGAGTCGTGCGTCCCTGAGGAAAGGCGTCAGAGTCGCTCATCAGGCTAAGGTTGAGCAAGTTTTTCATGCTAAGGGCAAGCAGTACAAATGACATTGACTTTGCCATTCGCAGCCACAGATGGATGGATTACTGCCCTTACACTGACTTCAGTGAGGTACTCTCAGTGTCAAAAAATCATGTAGACAGCAGCATCTACAAAACTCCAGGAATTTTTTGTGCCTTTAATATAGATTAATGTGTATATCAGTTTATCCCTATTATCTGTATACCCAAGACACTCTGGGAAATCTTTCCCACCAGCTAAACTGTAACTTATGGCACCCAACATTCCTTCTGTGTTCTTCACCCTTACCCCCAACACCCAGGAAAGAATAAATACATTTATTTCCTGTACTTAATCTTAGCCAAAAGCCCAAGAAGCGATACATTTATTTCCTTGAAAATAACTAAACAGACCCTCCCAGGAAGAAATACAAATGGCCAGCAGACATATGAAAAAATGCTCATCCTCATTAGCTATCAGGGAAATGCAAATCAAAACCACAATGAGATCCCACCTCACACCTGTGAGAATGGCTGTTATCCACAAGACAAGGAATAACAAGTGCTGGAGAGGATGTGGAGAGAAAGGAACTCTGGTACACTGCTGGTGGGAGTGCAAACTGGTACAACCACTGTGGAAGGCAGTGTGGAGGTTCCTCAGAAAATTGGGAATGGAGCTACCATTTGACCCAGCAATCCCCCTTCTGGGGATTTATCCAAAAATTTGAAAACCTTTGTCCGCAAAGACTTATGTACCCCAATGTTCAT
>PVJL010007835.1:0-73430 GCA_004026885.1 Lyroderma lyra | reverse complement strand
CCACCACCATCATCACCACCACCACCATCACCACCACCACCATCATCACCACCATCATCACCACCACCACCATCACCACCACCATCATTACCACCACAAGTTCCTGTCACTACTGAGGGCCAAAGTTCTGGGGATGGCATCTCAGAAACATGAGAAAGTGGCTCCTTTCCCTCAGTTACATGGTCTTCCCTTAGGGTAGGAGGGGCGGGGGTCTGACCAAATTATTTTATTAAATATTTCTTGTTCTCTGCCATCCTTACCATCCCAGCCTTGGGCACCTAGACTGCCCTCCAGGAGCTCTTGGTCTGGTGGGTGTGGGCTTGGGAGGATAAGGTGATGACCACAGTAACAGGTGGGGAGTATTGTTTAAGGGGCATCCTGGGGAGGCATCAGATTCTGAAGGGTGCATTGGGGAGGGCAGGAGATGGGGAGTCATCTTCCTTGGGGGATGGAGCTGTGACTTGTGGGGAGAGGATGGACAGGCACTTCTGGGATAGGACACCAGAATCTACGAAGGAGCAGAGCTTGTTTAGAAATGACAAGGAAGTCACTCTGACGAGCAGGGGCAGGGGAGGAGGGAGCAGTTGGGGATGAAGAATTTATCAATGCAAATGACCGTGCCCTTTATTTCTTTCTGACGGTGTTTTAGATGGCACATTCCCAAATCGGGAAACATTCCTATGCTAAATGGACTTCTGTCACTCTCTGCACTTTGTTACACGTTTCCACTCCTTTTTCCTTTTTCTCCAGCATTCCACTAGCTCCCTGGACTGGGCACGGCCTGTCTGTAATGAAACAGGTTGTAGAGATTTATAGCCAGTTAATCAGCTGTCTCTTTCTTGGTTACCCCTTTATCTTCACACGTGCGTATTTTTGTTTCTAAATGATACACGATTGTGAAGTACAGCATTCACCAAAAATAATTTAGGAGTTTTTGTGTAGATTACATGTAAGATGAAAAGGTAAGTTTCAAACTTGATGAAAAAGCAGTTACTTCCTGAGCCTGATAGTGAGGAAAAAAATGAGAACTTCTCACTTACGTTAATTAAGTAACCAAGTAAAATTAATGAACGGACATAGGAAAGATCAACTGGAAGTGCTGGTTTATTCTTCCTGTCAGACTGTAGTTCCGAATTTGTACAATATCCAGAGTAAATTGATAAGCCCTTTAGCCCACCCCTGCCCCCAACCCAGTGGTTTTGTGCCCAAGTGATTGTATTTTTTATTTTATTGCTGTATGTTTTGTAACAGTTATTTACACATTTAAACTTCCTTGAAAATGCTAGGCTTTTAGTATTTTTATGAATACTCAATGAATAGTAGCTAGTATGATGATGACAGAGGGAGTAGGGACAGAGAAGCGGGCAGTGTCACTGGGGGACCAAGGGACCGTGCTCCTCACGGGCCAGGCTTCCTCCCTCTGGAACAGAAAGAGCCATGAGACATGCGGCTGCTTCTCCTGGGCAATCACTGAAGGTTAATGAACAGTCCCTCTAACCACGCAGATTAGGCTGAAGGGAGGAGGGAGCTCCTCGTCGTCGGGCCAGCAATGCTCCCACTGCGGCTTTACGGGGAGGACTGAGCTCATGAAACTTCACCTACAGTGAGAGGGGAAGTTTCACTGGTGGAAAGTTGGATTGCCTGAATGTAGTGTGACATGGGGGTGCCTACTGCTAATTTACGAATCAGAAATGCTTCCCCCTAAAAGGGCAAGCAAATGATTAGTCGTCTGAAGTAAATACAAGATCGGGCAGTTCTTCCCTCACTCTTAACTTGAGTTACTAACACCATGGTCATAAGCCTTGGATTCTTTTTGAGTTCCTTGCTTCCCCAGACAGATGGAAATAGTAAGAAAACTATTATCAGTTTATAGGTGTGTGTGTGTGTGTGTGTGTGTGTGTACACATGTGGTCAGATTCATCATACAGCTTAAATTCAGATTGAAAAAGGCCATGTTTCTTATTTTTGTAATTGACCATTTGTGTTTCTATGATTGGACTTCGCTTAGTCTCTGATATTTCAGTCTTCTCTGAGCCCAAGTGACTGTATACTAGAAGATACTCCTTAAGCATGAGCCCACCGCCCTTTTTGACCTTCCTTCTTAGGGTCAACCAGGACCACCAGGGCCACAGGGTCCTATTGGACCTCTGGGACCTCCAGGACCCCTTGGGATTCCAGGAGAGAAAGGGATGAGAGGTGACAGTGGCCTTCCTGGAGCAGCAGGTGACCCAGGAGATAAGGTAAATCGCTTCTTAAGTGAAAGAGTTGTGTTAACCACTCACCAGCACTACTATGCCAGACTTTTTAATGATTTTTAAAATAATTTTTTATAAGTGGTACCTACTTGCCCCTTATAATAAATTTATTCTACACTCCTCCTCCTGCCAAGGTGGTTTCCTTAGTGTGATATAAAGACAAAGTCCGAAAGGTGGATTCTAAAATGTTGGCATTTAAGCACATTAATGTAAAATAGGGGATAGTGACAGCTAAGGGTTTTGTAAAAATGTTATTAATTATTTATGTTTTCAAGTAAATCAACTTGTTAATCTAATAACTTAGTAACGTTTATAACTTGGTTTTATTTTCTGGAATTTTAGGGTCCAACCGGTGTTCCTGGATTTTCAGGTTTGGATGGCATACCTGTAAGTACCCCTAAATTTTCTCCATTTTTTTTTAAGGAGGGAGAAACCCTTCTCAACTTTGTGGATTGATTCTGAGACCAAAATGCTTTACTCAAATAGCAGTGTTCTCAAATAAGTTAGAGGAAAACATTCTGAAGTATAAGCTAGATATACGTGTCATGTCAAATACAATGTTCTAGAAACAACTGCATGCTTATAATGCAAATTTTTATTTGCTGGTGAGCCCTAACTTTGAAAGTGGGTTTAAGACTCTCACTTCCAATATGGAGTCGAATGACAGACGAAAGAGGTTTTGGGGGGTGCTGTACAATTCCACAGAGTCTTTTGTAATGATTTCAAGGGAGGCTTCCTCCCACATCTCCCAGAATACTCTGGACTAAGTAAACTTAAATTGGGGCATGTTAAAATTTATTTTTTGTTTTAACTCTGCTACATAACACTTGTGGGTAGGGAAGGGAGTTTCACACAATCATAGACGACATGTGAATTGCAGTTGCCATAATCTGGGTGCCCAGGTTGCACAACCGTTGTCATAGTATTCTTTCAACGGTGTTTCACTTCTGATTTTGTTTCCTGTAGGGACACCCGGGACTTCCTGGGCCCAGGGGCAAACCTGGCATGGACGGCCGCAATGGCTCAAGAGGTGACCCAGGGTTACCCGGAGAAAGAGGAGCTCCCGGCCCAGGAGGCCCCCCGGTAAGACACCCACTGCTCATCCCAAGGGGAATCTCCAGGGAAAAGGCCTCACAGCAGGAACAGGCTCAGTGTGTTTAGGAAAGTTATTGCAAGTGTTCTGGGAGCACGATGAAATAATGGACGAGGACAGACAGGTGGGCAGGCCCGAGAACACTTGTTGGTCTTCTAGACCGTGGAAGGAGGCTGGACGTTCTTTTTATCCCTTTCATGGGAAGGCTTTGGGTGGTTTTCAGGATGGAAGGGGTATAAGCTGGTTGATGTTCCATTAGGATGCTCCCAGCTGCAGTACAGCAAATGGGAAGTGGGGGGACGGGAGCAGGGCGGCCAGTGGGCAAAGTTTGCTGATCATTCGTGATTTCACTGCAGACGCACACGAGTAAACCACGTGGCCTGTTTGAAAAACGAAGGAATTTGATACAGGGAATGTGGCTCTTATTTTAACGGCTGGGGGAGTGGCACTCAAGGGCCACCATGAAACCACTGATTTCAAAGGTTTGCACGTAGCTGAGATCCAGAAGTCGGGAAGCGGCTCTGACGCCATAACCACAGCCTCTCACCCCCAAGGCGAGATGCCAGCAAACACTCAGGTTTCTACCTTTCTGCTTGGCACTGCCAACAGTACCAGAAAGAGGATGTCTTCTTCACTGCTGCTTTCCAAATCTTCTTTGTACCTCTCCCAGGTAGAACCTAGTTCACATCCGTTGCAAGGAAGTCTGGGAAATGTAGTTTTTAACTTGCTAGTCTCGGAATGCAGTAAGATAGATGGAAAGGGGCTGGATGGATGTCCAGAAACAATGGCCGATATCTAGCACTTGAGGAAACTCACCTGCTGTTAGGTTTATTTTTTTCTTCAAGATTTTGTACTTTTATCTAAGCATAACTTCAATAAGAGGTACCCTTTTGTTTACCTCTTGTATTCTCTTTCTCCTTTTTCTCACTTTACTAAAGATTGGAGATGATTTGACCCTTGACAACTGATTTGCTATGAATATTTTTCAGCCTTTCCACCTGCCTAACTGAAGACCATTTCCCAAGATTCCTTCTGAAAGATTTTCTTATCATCCCACCACAGTCATTCTGTTTTCTTCTGGGTTTTCCGTTTGCGCCTGACCTTAATGGACCTGATCGGAACATAGAGCTCAAATAGGATGCCCAGACTCATGTCTTTCTTGTGGTATCAAGTGAGAAACAACCACCAGCTTTCGTGAGTGAGCTTCTCAATCCTTGTTTTCAAACGGAGCCATTTGATGGCTTTAGTGCAGTTTGGCGAGTTCACGTTTCTCAAGATCTCCAAATTGGGTCAAACCTCATTCTGCTGATTGTGAATATTCAAGAGAGTGGGGCTTCTCCATTTTAGCTTTCCCACAGCATGCAGGACTGACCACAGTACTGAAGTGTGTCACAACGGTCTCTTTGCAAAGCGACTTTCTTCCCTTTGACTCATTTCACGTATAGGCAGCCCTCACTTTGCACGGTAGCGTGAGGCCTTAGAATGACCACACAAAGCAGTTAACATGCAACAGAAAATGCTGCTGTTATTCCATGCCCTTTAAAATGTTTTGTTAAAACGTTTTAAAAACTCTCTTATTGTTAGCTACAAATATAGAGGGAAAGAATGTTTAAAATACTAATACTTATTTAGCAAATTGTAATGTAAAACATTAGACACATGGAGAATTAGAGTGTTTCACTTCGGAAAAACTTGAGAGTAGTTTGAACAATGCTCACCTTCGTCTCACCATGTAACTGATGAAGTGACTATGTTTCTATCCTTGAATGAATTGTCACATGCTTTCCTAAGTTCAGATCAGCCTCCAGGGTTGGGAAGTATTTCTGAGAGTTTCTTTAACATGAACTTCTTTTGCCTGTGTCCCTTCCTCTGGCATATCTTCATCTTTATTTTTGTCACAACCACCTCCCTTTTCTAAGATTGATAAGTTTGTCTTCACTAAATTCCTCTGACTTGAATGACAGCGGTGTCAGTATTCCCACAAATCAGTTATTTCATCCACTTGATTCTGTTTGAATTTCACTTCCAGAGTCGTCGTTTTTCATTTCCTCACTTCATGTTGAACTTCGTTGGCCACTGTCCTTCTTCGGTGATTTGTTAGGAAATGCCATTTGGGTTTATCACTGTGAAATAAGGGGGCAACATACCTACATACTCTGTTGTCCACGCATGCGCGCATGTGTGTGTGCGTGCACGTGTGTGTGAGTGTGTGTGTGCATGCGTGTGTATGTGTGAGTGTGTACAAGTGTGTGTGTGTGAGTGTGTGTGCATGCGTGTGTGTGTGTGTGTGTGTGTGTGTGTGTGTGTGTGCGCATGCGCGCTAACAGATACACAGTGACCAGTCACGGACAGACTTTGAACGCAATGATGTGGTCGGTCAGTGACCATGATTTGCATCTGTTACTTATGAGTGATCTGTGGACCGATGAGCTAGCAGTGAAGTTGGTACTTGATACGGTGACTGTTTAGTTGGAGGACTGGAACTGAAATGCATGCACTTTAGAACTGGGCAAAGCAAGACCTGCCTGAGCCGGCAAATCTGATTTCTCAAGGAAACTGTTGATATAACAGCATTAAATGATTAGCACCTCTTGTTGGAACAGTCAGGCCTTTTCTAAGAGGGGTTAACTTTGACATCAGCATGTCCTTTGTAGGAGCTGGATGTATGAAAATGGTTTACACTTTTATGGGGTAACCCAGTTAAGATATATTAATATACTAAGTAGGATTTTAAGATATTAAGTAGGAAAAGTTTGGAGGAAAGAAATACATTAAGGTATTTCACTCACTTTTTAAAAATACCCTAAGTAAACTTACAGCTACATACAAAAACTTCCAAAAGGAACACCAATTTTTAAAAGTTCATCTTATAATGAATGCATAGGCTGTGTTTTAAATACAAATATTGAAATGGACAAAATCAAGTTTAAAAAACTATTTCTAGAGCATGTTATTAACTGACAATTGCAAAATTGTTTGCTTGTAAGAATAACCTATGTGCCTTATATTGTGGAGGAAAATGCAATTTTCCTGTTAATTAATTAAAAAGCTATGAATATATTATATATAACCTACATAAATGTATATTATATATTTGTAATATATTTATATACATACATGTAAGTATAAATACAGAGGGTACCAAAAACACACATACACATTTTCAGAAAGGAAAAATCTGTATTAAAATTTTAATGCTCAATATATACGATAACAAAAGATGAATACAAATCATGTTTGACTTCTGCAGTTATAAGAGGTGCTCAAAGTGGTGACCATCAGTATGTAGGTAATACAGAGATAACATCTCTTAAAATGTGCATACATTTTTTGGCACCCGTGGTATATTAGTAGATGCTCTGTCTTTGAAGATTTCTTAATAGATTTTTAACTGAACACTAATGACTAGATACGAGAACCTTAGGATGATAAAAGTAATGAGAATAAAGAAATCTTTACTAGTGAAACATGACTATGGTGGGAATTTTGTTGGTGCGTAATATTGCACATAGAAGAGAAAATGCTGAAATAGTACTATGCTTTCTTCCTGTCTAAATGAGAATTTTCTTTCTAGGGTCTTCCTGGGGAACGTGGAGAAAAAGGACATTCAGTGTTTGTTTTGGGTGGTATTAAAGGTGTTCAGGTAAGCCTTATTGTTGTGGTGGGTTTAACCCTACCAGACCTGAGGCCCTGAACCTCACTGTCCCCTATACCTGGGCTCCTGAGCATTAAAGAGAAAAAACCAACATGACATAGAAAAATGTTAGTTACATGCAAACAAGTGGTTCGAATAAGATGGAACTTGGAGATATTGTAGAAAATAGGTCTACCTTTCATTAGGTACAGCGGTTATAGTGGCAGATTCTGAAATTACTGAAAAATCGGTACAGCGGCCTGGTAGGGTTAAAAGAATTTTTTTTTCTGCATAGCTAAACCCATGCAGGAAACACATGGACCGAGATTTCCTTTGAAATGTCCCTGAGCACAGTGGTTTTATCATCCCTTGACCCTCCAGGATGGCCTGTGTGCAAGTACTTGGCCTTGGTTGTTCTGGCTGTACACTTTCCATATCTCCCAGTTATTCTTGCGGAGCTCCAAGGGATACCTTCATTTCGGGGTTTCTTAGCCTTGGGGCTATTGGCATTTGGGGCCATGTCATCATTGGTGTGAGGCTGACCTGTGCATTGCAGGATGTTTAACAGTATCTCTGGCCTCTGTCCCCCACACAGTATCTCCAGATATTATTACCAAATGTGCCCTGGGGAGAAACATGATCCCCAGTTGAGAGGCACTGATTTATTTGTAGTTAAAATTTAACATGAGTCTTTGTATTCCGTTATAATAGAAGTCACCACTATTGAACTAAAAAATTACAGAAACTTTGTAGCACTGTTTTTGGCAAATGAACTGCTTTTGTGTTTTTAGCAGAGAATGATATACAACTATTCAGAAATAAACTCTGGAATGACCCCTCATCTCTCTAATATGAGTTCGCATAGAGAAACAGAAGGAGATGGCTAGATATGCTAAATCAAGAGGAGAGATACAGTACATTTTCAAGACGTAATCATGGGTCTTAAGGAAGAATATTCTACAGCAGTTAGATAAAAGTCACCCTAGATTCTCCTACTAGACCCTGAGTTCCATGCCCCCTGGAGTGGGCACACCTGAGTGGTGATCCTTTTAGTGAGCTCACAGTATTTGTTTGTGGCCTCTGTGTCTGTTCTTACTTGTGAAACAGCCAACACCATGCTTTTGTTCACGGCTTAAGTGATGTGTTAAGAAGCTTGACATCAAAAGCAGGGGTGCTCTAGGAACCAGCATGCTGTACTGGAAGGAGTGAGCTGTGACTTTAAGTAACCCTCTTCACCAACCTGAGCCTCATTTTCCTTATTTGGAAAAGAAAAGCCAAGTACCATATTTTTCTGTGTATAATGACCACTTTTTCACCTAAATTTGTGAGGGAAAAATAAGGTTGCACATTATACATAGGTAGTTCTAATTCCATATCTATATAAATGTTTTTAATTCTTTATTTATGCTTTTGAGTTAAAAGTGTAACTCTAAAAGTCAGTAACAATATCCATATGCAAAATAATACCCTGGAATACAATAATTGTTTTTTTATATAAAAAATGTTTATACATAAAATTTCTTGTACCTTGTATTTGTTCTTGTGTTTTGTAATTATTTGGGACATAAAATTTCTTGTACCATAGTGTGTTAAAAAATAAATACCAAAATTTCTTTAGAATACAAAAAACAAGTACCTTAATATAAACAAACAAAAATTTGAACTAAAAAGTTAAAATGAAAGACTTTTTCCCCTGAAAGTTTGGGCCAAAAACATGGGAGCACATTGTACACAGGAGCACATTATACTGGGAGAAATATGGTAATATCTACCCTGCCTTCCTCTCAGTGCTAATGATTTGTTATAACAATTTATAACACAGCATATTGTAAACTATAATTTACAGTATTAGTTATGGTGAGTATCTTTATGTAATTGTGCAGGAAAGAACAGGGGAGCTAACAGTAGAGATGGACGTGGAGAATTCCTCATCTTAACGAGAAATGGGATCTCTAATGAAAGTGGTTTGCAGATCAGTCACCTTGGAGAAACAATGGTCTTAAGATCCTATATCTACTTCACACTCCTTCACATCGTCACTGTATAATAACAGACAGAAACTAAGAAGTGTTGACAACCATGTGGAGAAATTAGAACCTTTGGGCATTGCTCCTGGGCATGTATAGGGTGCAGCTGCTGTGGAAGACAGTATGGCGATTCCTCAAAAACTTAAATGTAGAATTACCCTATAATGCAGCAATTCCACTTGGGGTATATCCCCAAAAGAAATGCAAGCTGGGACTCAGACTGTACACCCATGTTCAGAGCAGCATTATTCATAGTAGCCAAAGGGTAGACACAACCGAAGTGTCCACTGACGGATGAGTGGATAAACAGAAAGTGGAGTATATTAATACGTGCCATGAAATATTATTCAGCCTTAAAAAGGCAGGGAATTCTGACGTGTGCTGCAACATGGGTGAGCCCTGAGCTCATTATGCTAACTGAAATAAGCTAGTCACAAAAGGGCAAATACTGTGGGATTCCATTTATCTGAGCTTCCTAGACACAGAAAGTAGAACGATGCTTGTCAGGGGCTGTGGGAGACGGGGAGTTAGTGTTTAATGGGGACAGAGTTTACATTGGGGAAGGCAAAAAGATTCTGGAGATGGATGGTGGTGATGGTTGCGCTATAATGTGAATATTTCATGCCAGAGACCTGTGTACTTAAAGGTAGTCAAAATGCAAACTTTTATCTTGTGGATATTTTATAATATATTGTATTTTACATCTTGAAAGAAGAGCATGTATTTAAGAGAATACACATCCTTTGGTCCTTTAAAGTAGGACATCTCGGGAGAATCACAGAGCAGGAGATCTACACAGAAGCAAATGGGAGGGAATTTGCACCTGAATTCCCTCTGCAACTACTCTAGGAAGATAAAAGGAGCAGGGTGTTCATCAGGGGAGGCAGGCATGGCAGCTGGACCAGAGACAGTGTGACTGTGATTAAATGGGACCATTGACTTGAGAATGGAGAACACTTTAAACAGAAAGATGAAATCTCGTCCTGATCCCACATGCTTGCGACTCCAGCATCTTTCTCTGGTTTCAGCTGAGTAGAAGCAGAATCCAGGCCTGAGAACGGAGGCCTGAAATCACCTCCACAGAGCCTTCCACTGTTGTCTTTCCAACACTGGAAAGTGGAACCGACTGCACAGTTAGCTAAATAAGTCCTGCATGTTCCTACTTTTACATCATGTGTAATGTGGGAAATGGGGTTGCTCTTCTCAAACAGTGTGTTGTTATTGCAGGGCGACAGAGGGGACCCAGGACCTCCCGGCTTACCAGTAAGTCTCCCGAGCAGGCACGTGTTTCTGTTCACTTCCAAATAGCCTGTGGCCCCCACTGGTTTGTATCCCAGCAGGACCAGCCACAAAATTTGTGGGGTCCACCTGGTGCAAAATGAAAATGTAGGTCCCTTGTTCGAAAATTATTAAGAATGTCAAGATGGTGGCACCAGAGCACTCAAGCAAGCATGAAAACCCTGTGTGGCAGACACCCCTATGAGGCCATCCTTGAATCTGAGCAAGCTTTTGATTATCTCCCTCTCCTATCCTTCCATGATCCTTTGGTATCGGTCAGGTGTGTGTGGTCATTTCATATTTAGGGGGTGACGTCTGCTTAGAAACTACATAAATAATACGTGCCGCATGGAGATGGTTTTGCCCTATACCATTCTGCCCCCAAGTCAGTCACTGTGTGTTGGACTTACTGTTTTCCCCTCCGCATCTCTGAAATGTGTGATTCGGTGCTTCTGTCCGTCTTTGCAGTTAATCAATGTTGAAAGCCCCCTTGCCTCCTAATAGTTAACCTATAACTTTGCTTGGTAGCTTCTGGCTGCAGAGAAGTTTCCCTACCCAGGCTGGTGTTCTACAGAATTAATAGATACCTGACGTCACTGTTAAAACAAGTACCAGTTTGTTCTCCAGGAGAGAGCAGTTCACTGGACACTCTCAAATCATGCGACCTGGGCAGGGCCTGTGGTGGGAACAGAGAGCCTCTCCCCACGCTGCCAGGAACGCCCAGCTCTGACCTGTCTTTGGGAATGTGTGTGCCGATTCATGGTACAACAATCACACGTTGTGGAAAATTGTTTGTGACTGAATCATCTCGATCTTGAATTGGGGACCACCATTCTGTTCACATGGATCTGATAGGGCATGTTTCAAAAATCTATTAAAGAGTGGAAACACATTCATAGTTTAATATTAATTAATGCTGATTAATATTGGTATTTTAAAAACATCCCGATGGGTATCAAAGTTAAAACATATGTGGGATTTAGGAATAGCTGGTAACAAACTTTCTTTGTTCTCTACTTCTGCTATCACAAGATTTATTTGTAAATAAGTAAGCAGATCCGTCACTGGGTCTTCATTTCATCCTAATGTAGGACTTTGTCACACCTGCCTGGTGCTGCTGCCACGTGGCCCTGTGCTAGGCTGACCAGATGTCCTGTTTTACACAGGGCAGAAAATGGTCTTGTCCCATTTCACATGGTCCATCTGGTCAGCCCTGTCTCACTGGGCTAAGTTCAAGGTGTCAGCAGGCTGACCAGATGGACCGTTTGAAACTGGGACAGGACCGTTGTTTTCTGTCCCTTTTAAAACGGGACGTCTGTTTAGCCAACTCTGTGCCCTACGGCCACGTCAGGGCTGCTGTGAAGATGCTGCTAGAAGATGCTGTAGCAGGCGGGAGTGCCTGGGACTGGTTGCTTTGGAGATTTTATCCACCTGGGATTACATGCACCTCTTGCTGTGAATGATGATTATGGTTTTGGTAATGAACACACTGCTTTTTCCCATGTTTAGGGACCTGGGGGTGTGAGAGGACCAGCAGGTCCAGCGGGATACCCAGGCGAGCCGGGGTTACCAGTAAGTACAGCGCCGGTCATTATGTCCCTCTAAATGCCCAGACCTGACATTTAAATAATGCAAAAAATAATAATAATAAAGGAAAATCGCCATCTTGGGTCAGGCATAGGTGAGTTCTTTGAGAGATTATCACCTCACCTGATGAATCAGAGCACACCTGCCATTTGTCAGTGTGTGTCCCTCTTAAAGCACAGGTCCCCTGGGGGGTCACAAGAAGCCCCGCCATGATATAATAGGAAGTCCATCATGGGTGTCTTAAAATGAAGGGTTTCCTAAAGAGGAATCTGGGACAACCAGCGAAGACCCCTTCTTATTCCTTTGACTGACGTGATTTGTGTGTTTCTGCTGTCGATTTAGGGACGCCCGGGCCAGGCTGGGAACCCAGGTTTCAAGGTAGGCAGCCATGACTAATACACACACACAGAGCCCACGTTCAAGGAGGTGAGAGACCACCGATACCTGTCAGGATCATGTCTTTCCTCTTACGAGACTTCCCAAAGTACTTAATCAATAAACTCCAACAAATTGCTGAACCAGCAGTCTTGCTTGTAATTACTTCTTTAATATTCAAAAGCAATTAGATTTATTAGTTTCTCTTTTTCTATTTCCAGGGTAGTCCTGGTGTGGGAGTAAAGGGGCAGAGAGGAGACCCGGTAAGCATCCACTTTTGTCCAGAAGAGCAGATGTTTACATGTATGTGCTGCCCGGATTGCGGAGGCCTCCTGACGATCACTTAACTGTGTTCATCATCGAGTTGCCCTGCAATTTCAGGGCCAAGAATTGTTCTTTGGGGAATTATTGTGGCACCATGACCCTTGGCTCTAAAATGACAGTTCTGACAAAAATCTCACACTAAATTCAAGTTAATTTATGTGGCGCACTTCACCCTAGCAAAAAGAGATAGAACATTTCTGCTAATCTGTCCAGGGTGACAATTTTGTTTAATTACCGATTTGTTGGGCTTAATTCATAGTTTCATCAAAATCTCAAACTCCGCGGACAAATAAAAACATTAATAACTGGAACCAAAAGCACTTAGCTACACACGATTTCCTCCTCTCTCTTGTCCTTTCTTCCTCATACCCACAGTCCTCGACCAGGAAGCATGAAACTTAGCGAGGACAAGGTTTAGCAAAGTGTTTCAAGATGGCAGCTCATCTGGAAACAATCTGAATGTCTGACAGATGGTGAATGGCTCTTTCAACCACTGTGGGCACGCAGTTGGAAAACTGTGGCATCTACTCTGTGCCAGGCTAGGATCGGTGCTGGGTGTGGGGGATTTAGCAAGACAGAGCTGATCCCTTATCTCCTGGAGTCCCAACATGGTTGGGTGAGTTACGGTACAGCCATTTAACAAAATGACACGATTGCCAAAAATACACTGGAAGACTTCTTGATGTGGGGAAATGCCTATGACGTCATGTTGAGCGGAAAGTAGAGGTTATGAAAGTATGAGCTCAATTTTGTAAAAGCTGGTATACAAGAACAATAACAAAAAGACATTAAAATATACACTTAGAGCAGAATTTCTCCCCTTGACACCACTGGTACTTCAGTCTTGTGGGAGGGATGTCCCATGCACGGTAGGATGTTCAGCAGCATTCCTGGCCTCTACCCACCAGGTGCCTGTAACATCCCTTCCCACAAGCCGTGACAACCTAAAATGCAGCAAGACCTTGCCAAATGTCCCTGGGGGAGGGCCTGTCCAATTGCCCTCCACCCTTTTAAGAACTACTAATTTAGAGAAATGACTGAAAGAAAATATACCAAAACAATGTTTTTCAAAGTTGGAAAGTCATGGACCCCTGGGAATATGTTTGTCAAAGTCCCAGATGCCCGCAAACCCCCACTTTGTGGAGTGAGGCAAGCATTTTCAGCTATGTGACCTCAGCAGCAATGCAATCAGAGGACTTCGCAAATTCAGGCCGTAGAATAATGTGGAAATCTTTGGCTACGAGGTGGCCATTCAAAGTATCCCAAATAGGCTTATTTTAATTCTCTCTGGTTGTTCGCTAAATAAGAGCACAACTGTGAACTTCTGATGCAGAACTCTCAAGTGTTCAAGAACATGTCTGCCCATTTAGGGAACACCGCCCCGAAATGGTTGTTACTGACTCTTCCTAGGTGTTAGGGTCACAGACCATTTACGTTTTGTTCTTCATAATTTGTTTCCTTTGCACTTTTGACAAAAATGAGTATATGGTACTTTTGCAACATGGAACAGCAGTAACACGACCCACACTTTGAGGAAGCTCCTTGCTGGCCAGCTTTGAGGGGTTTTGTTCGGGCTGGTTCCAATTAGGAGAAGCTGCGTGGTCATCATCACCGACAACCGCTGCTGTTTGCTCCTGTGCTGTTCCTGCGTTTGTTCGATCACTGACTCATGCAGGTAGCCGTAGAGCCGCTGCTCACACCTGCACTGTGTTAGGTACTGGGGGGGCAGTAAGGAAAAATTCCCCTAACCCCTGGTTTTCTATAGTTTCACACGCTTAGGTAGAGATTAAGTTATTGGTCGTATTTTTTTTTCCATTGAAACTTGAAATGGTCTTCTTCTTCCCCAAAACCCACTTATCAAAAACATTGATGGTGTTAATAACGATATATTTGAGAATCTTCTTTGTCCCACTCGGTGCGGTAGGTAGTAAGCATGTTATGTGCATTCGCAATTCCATAAAGTAATCCTTTAAGGAGGGCAATACTGTCACCCCATTTTACTGAAAAAGAAGGTAGGACTTAGGGGAACTGAGGAGACCAGGGCTGGGAGAGGTTTCGGGAACTTAGCACCAAATTGTGCAGTCGGTCAGGGCCTGGTTTGCAAACACGAGTGAGGTTATCCTAAGTGTGGGTAATAAAAATATTAGGAAAACTACACAGTAATTATCTCCTACTTAAGGCTGAGAATGTATGGTTGTATTGTGGCGAACCCAATTCTAGAAACGTTTTTTCTGTCTCCAATAAAATAATGTCTGTCATGTAACGCTGTAAATGAAAACTTGTGATAATTATTTTATATGGAGTTAAAAAATGTTATTGAAAACACATTAGAAATAACCTAGATCTAACCATTTAGGAAAGGTTTAATAAGTGATAGGAATATATTCTTATAGATTATTATATAGGTACTAAATGTCAGGTCTTTGAGGAATTTCTAGTAAAATAAGAAAATGTGTTCAAATTTGTATTATAAAAGAAAATATGTTATAAAATTATTTTAAAATTCAAAATTTAAATAAAATATATAAACGATATTGTATATTTAAATGTTTTTATAAAATATTATTATTATAATATATTTAAGTGTCAACACATTTGATCACATATACCTGTATGTACACATGTACATTTTGCACATACAAGGATGTTTATGTACATACATGTGTGTGTATGTAAACACACACATCACAAAGAACTATACCAAAATTTTAATAGAGATTGTCTCCATGTGGTGGGATTATGGATCACTTTTATCTTTTAAATTTATTTTTAACAATAAGTGTGTATTACTCATGCAAAAAAATAGGTATTTAAAATTACATCATTTGTTTGCTGTGGTTTTAATTTTTAAATCAGTACCCACAGGATTGTAAATATTACATCACAGCGCATGGGTGAACATCTTCTTTGTTCCAAATTTTATTTCAATATAAAGTTAATATGAAATTCCTGTTATCTTGATTTTTGTTTTTCAAGGGCGAGGTTGGCCAGCAAGGTTCTCCTGGACCCACTCTGCTGGTGGAGCCCCCGGATGCTTGTCTCTATAAAGGAGAAAAGGTAATTGTCAGCCTGCGTGTTCCTGCGGTGAGGTAGTGATGGCCGACATGGCCTGGACACACACCTGTGCCAGCCACATGCTGAGCACCCCTGTATCACTGCGTTACTCCCACAGCACCCTGAACAGGCTGGTGCTATTGTTAACCCCAGAGTTGAAAACGGAGGCTTGGAAAGGTCCCCAGTGTTCTCAAGTTCACCTGGCTGCTGAGTTGCAGACCTAGCTTGGGCCGCCCCATTGTGACATGTTCTTCAGCAAGTAGTGTGACATGTCCTTCAGCATGTAGTGCCCCATTATTATTGTCTTTGCTCTGTGGGCTGCAAACAACACTGGAGGTTTAGTTGTCCTTTGGATGTTCCATATGGGCTTGATGTTTTGATCATTGTAAAGGTAAGTAATGCATAGAATTGGGCACATAAAAGGCTCTTGGCAAAGATCAGTTCCTCTGTTGGTCCCTCCAGTTCTGATGTTACCAGTGCCATGTGAAGGTTCTGGTGATAATTTTCAATAAACTGGATTGAATTGCACCAGTGGGTTCAAAATGAGACATTCCTCTCAATGGCTACATTCCCAGTTTGCACCTGCTGCCCCGGCTCCAGGGTTGTCCCCCACTGTGCCCCAGGACACTACACCTGTCACAAAGAGCTGCCCTGAATAGTGTCAAGTTTGTAAGTGCGTCTGGATCTTAGTGGCTAAGTTGAAGAGTAACCAATTATTTTAAATGGTTGTTGATAGAGGTAGTTTCTGAAAAAGGTGGAATTGGTTAAGTTAAATAACAAGAATAAGCCAGAGGACACTCATTGTGATTTTAGGGTGCAAAAGGAATGCCTGGAATGATTGGACCTCCAGGACCACCAGGACACAAGGTAGTTTATTAAAAGTAACTTTTTAAAAAAAATATGTGCTGTCATAATTAAAAAAGATTTGTTTTGCATGGTCTTTATCATTGCTTTAAATGCTAATATCCACATTACTAGAACTTCTCATTGTTAAAATGTCTGACATTTTATCATAATCCTGTAGACTGTCTATGCTAAAGGAGTTGTTTTCTTTAGCATATTGGCAATATTTTTTATTTCTCACTGTGTTTTTACATTCTTTATTGCTGTAGTACTGTTGCCTGAACCCTTCTAAATACTGTCATCTCTTTAAGGGAGAACCTGGAATTGGGGCAAAAGGAGAGAAGGGCCTTCCCGGGTTCCCGGGCCCTCGGGTAAGGATCACTCATGCGTCCTTACCTTCAGTGAGTTCAGAGGCATTTCTCGCTCAGACCTTTTTATAGAACTAGACCACTGTGTCTGAGACCTCGACAGTGCGATGATCTCAAACAGGAACACTTTAGGTTGACAACAAGCGCTGTGTAACAGCTAAATGTCCCAGAATACCATGTCTGTTGACATCAGTTAGGGACAACAGACAAGCAGAAGATGGAAGGATTCACAAGGACCAGAGCTCGGAATGATTCATATAAACTTATTTGATAAAAGACGGTGGTGGTCTAGGGGCAGTTGCTAGATAAAAAGCGCTGAATCCGGCCTCAGACCACACATGTCGCTAGTGGGAACCCCATTCACAGAGTCTCAGGGGAGGTGGACCCCAGCAGGCGTAGACATGGAGTTTATTTGGCTCTTGGTTTAGTACTTAATGGGACAACCTTGGCTTCCATGGCCATTTTTATTGCTGATAATGCATAGAGCAACTGTTAATTTCTAGACAGATTATACTTCAATGATTTCAAAGATATTTAGCCCAGTGCAAGCATTAAGTTAAATTAAAATAGAAGAATAAGAACCACAAAAGTATGTTCTTAATTTAAAGCACTGACAAGTACATGAAATTTTTAATAATAAAACTAAAGGGCAATTAAAATAGTAAATGTCATAAGAAGTGGAATCTATTTTATATTTATTTCCTATTATTGGACTATCTTTGCAGACAGGATTAAATCTCCATGGGGTGATCTCATAACATGAAACATGATCCCTTGAACTGGTGCATACCTTTTAATTTAATTGTTTGTGTTGACTTTTTGTGAATTTATTAGGGTGACCCTGGCTCCTATGGCTCTCCAGGTTTTCCAGGATTAAAGGTAAATGTACACCATTATGGAGATGATAAATACATTTTCATTAGGGAATGTAATTCAATGTCATTCCAAAGTCGTACTAGTGCAAAAACATGGGCAGTAAGTTGAAGGAGAGACATTCACCTTATGAATTATGTGATTCAGCGGTGGGTGTAAAAACTGAAACACAAAACTGATACAACCCAAAAGCAGTGTGAAGCTTTAGCACGTGTTGTTCAAATGAAACGAGAATGAGGTACTTGGTCACCTAATCATATTTTTCATAAAAGGTGTGTTTCTGGTTATTTGTAGGGGGAAACAGGATTGTTTGGAGACCCTGGGCTATTTGGATTTCCTGGCCCAAAGGTAAAACAGTGAACCTATTTGACAAAATTCCACATACAGTGCAATGTATAGATGACGTATTACAGAACTGTACACTTGAAACCTGTAGAATTTTATTAACCAGTGTCATACCAATAAATTTAATAAAAAATGAAAAAAAAATCAAAGAACAAAAGTGTAACTTTTGAAAGAGACAGAGTTAATTTTGTGCATGTTACTTTTATTGCATGTTGCAATGATTACATTTCACATTTGAGCAATGGTCCTTTTGAAGGTGAATAATAATGAAAGTTTAAAAAATTCCATGGAGCTCTTATAGTATCACGATTAAAAACAGATGGAGTCATAGAGAGCTTTCTGCGTTCACTACCACAAAATTTTTTTCTTTCCTTTGTCACCTTTGTGACCCCACATTCAGCACTTGCTCAGGACAAGCCATGGTGGCATTAAAGGGACACAAATGAAAGGGACAGTATTTGCTGCCAAAATAAAATGTAGACTCAAATCTTGTAGGTAAATAACGCCAGGTTGGACATTATGCTCATTGTATATCTATAAAACTTCATGGCTTCAGAGGTATCAAATTTATGATATGGAGTAATTTTACTGGCGTTAGAAACATTTCTTTTTCTTCTGAGAGAACTTAGCCAGTTGGTTATTCACTGCTGCTCGTAGGTAGAAGGTCAGATGACTTTGTTCTTCCTAGATTCTAGTCCATAAACTATTCATTTCTCTAGTTAGCCTATAAACGTTATTTCTTATATGAATGGACTCTTGGTCCTTCTGATATTTATTAAATGCCAGGAAACATGAGCAAACATTAGTATTTCTAAGAAAAGTGAATGAATGAATGATTTCAGGGGGATCCTGGAGACCGCGGGCCCCCAGGACCACCGGGCATTTTGACAACCCCACCTCTTCCGCTCAAAGGTTTGTGTTCCATTCAGTTCCCCCACCGGTTATTTGCAAATGGGATTGGAGTGGCCCTGGCGGGATAGCCTGGCACAGCATTTCCATAGTTTGCACACTAAGCAGGTTAAATATTTGAACTTGAGCGTGAATGTGGAATCGTACAAGAGCAGATAGAGATGTGCAGCTTGGTTTGTGTCTATCTGCCCAAGATGTCAGCTTTTAGTTTAAGATGTAAGCTCTATGCTGGGATTTTTATTATGTTACCTTTCAGAAAATAGGGTTTTTAGTTGTGAAAACACATGTAAAACAGTTTGAGTAAGAGCAAGATGCTGCCTCTGAGATAAAAGCAGCCTAAGTCAGTGACAATGACAGCATCGCTCCAAGTTCACGTGTCTGCAGATGAGGGCCTCACATCTAAGGTATAACATTTCAAATGTGGTCACAAACTGCAAAACCGTCTCCTAGTTGTACTTCAATAAGACTCACAAAAAGTAGTGGTGCGCGAATTATAAAATGGAGATACTCGTATATATTTATTATATTCACATGTCATTGTTTTTGGCAGGCCCTCGAGGGGATCCAGGACCCCCTGGATTCTATGGAGAAAAGGGGGCTGTTGGCCCCCCTGGTCCCCCGGGGCCCCCAGGTAGACCAGGGGACACCTGTGAAGGTACGAACCCACTGGCTTTTATTGCGAGGTCTGCTGCATCCTCGTCTCCTCCGGCGGTTCTGAGCTCTAGCTGATACCAAAATCATCTTAGGAGCGTTTCAAGGACTGAGAATGCTGGATGCTCTGGGGCATGGACCCAGGCCTCTGCTGGTGTAAAAGTGCCCCGTGTTTCTAATGTGCAGACAGGCTTAAGAACCACGGAACTCAAATCAATTCATCTGTTACATGGAAGAAATCCATATTCCTCAGAAATATTCAATCAGGATTTCAGGGGTGTGGAGAGGAATATGTGTATCTAACAGGCTTTTCACAAGATGGTCACACACAGAGAAGATCTGGAAGCCGCTGCCGGGGTTTGAGTGTTTATCCTTAAGTGACACATGGGTCTAGCAGATTCAAAACCAAATATAACAGAAAACCTCTTAATTCCACAAGGATTTTTGTTGGCTTTTAAAAGAATTAACCCAGAGACTTTCAAGTATTGACTACAACCCATAGTAAGAAATAATTTTATATTGTATTGCATTTATGTTACATCATATGCATATGTGTGTCCATGTAAGTGTATAATTGAAACACACATTTCACAAAGTAATACTTTTATGGTATATGCTGCACTCCATTTTCTATTCCATTCTTTCTTTTTGGGAAAAAAAAAGAATATTGGATGCTGGCCACACCTTACCAATTTCATGCTGTGCACATGGGTGGTCAGGGCTGCAGTGTGACTTGCACCATAAGCCATTCTGCCTCTGGGGAGGTGGGGGCCTTTTTGCTGGCCCTGGGACAAGGGAGCACGCAGGTCGGTCCCATGATTGATTGTAGATATTCTGAGTCAGGGCTTAGGGATGGCCTGAAGACAAGGTGGTGGCCAAGTCCACAGGAGCACACATTCATTGTGTCCTCAGTACTCCAATGCATGTAGCCTTTGTTATACAGACTTTATTTCACAATTATCTACAGTATTTGCCAGGAGATAAGCAGGGTTTTGGAGTCAAATACCTGTGACTGAATCACAGCCTTGCCATTTAGTATGGTATAGTGAAATAATTAGGTATTACACTATATGGACTAAAACCAGTCCAGATTTTACTACTGATGAGCTGTGTGATCTTGCACATTTATTAAGCCTCTCTGTCCCTCAGTTTTCTCATCTGCAAAATGGACTTTTTGTTTAGGGTTGAGAGAAGTAATATGGATACAGTTCTTAGACTATAGCCTGGCATTTGGTGAAGACTCACTGTGTTAGTTATTATTAGTAGTACCCATATTTGGCCCAAGTTTTCCATGACTTACCTATAAGGTACACACTTTGCAAGGTTGTTTGAGGAGTAACGATAATATGTAAAAACACATGTGAAGCCCCAGCACATAGGCTCACAATAATGAAAGCCAGTGATATCTAACTAGCATGCTAAACTACAATTACTTACAGGGTTTCATTTGTCTATTGCTGAACAAACTACTCAAACCTAGTGGCTTAAAATAATAACAATCATTCTACAGCCTTTCACTCTATCTGTGGTTCAAGAAACCAGGCAGGGCTCAGCTGAGTGGTGCTAGGTCAGGGATTTTCATATAGTGGCAGCCATATGCTGGCAGGGATGGGAACGTGAGGACTGGCCAGGCCTGCCCCTCCTGTATCTCTCATGCAGTCCCAGGGCCTCTTGGTGTGGACTCTGCACTTAATTTAGGCTTCCTTGCAGCATGGTGGCTCCAAAGCAGTGAGATTGCTGCTATGGTGGTTAGGACTCCAGTCCCCAGCATTTCAGCTCATAGGGCAGCAGCTGAACCACATATTGTAATCTTGCCTTGGGAACCACTTAGTGTCACTCTGCAATATTCTGTTAATGCAAGCAGTCACAAATGCCCACCACGTTCAGAGGGAAGGGTACACTCCATTTCTTGATAGTGGAGCGTCAAGGTGCTACAAGAGTGTGAGGGACAAGAACAACCGTGGTGACCATCTTTGAAAACCACTGTCTTCCACAAAGAGATTCTAGAACCAGGCATGCTTAGGAAGACATAGGAGAAGTGGTCAAGTGGTCACTTTCACGTGAAGGCTTCCAGCTGTCTTTAAGCCAAAGCCACCAGCGACTGGGACTAGGATGTCAAGGGGAGGCAGGATTTGGCTGCTGCTGCATGACTCACTTTGACCTCCTCTGGACATACTGAACATCTAATCAATGAATGAGCACGTGCTGTCACCAGATATTGCACTAGGCTGCTTAGGTGGGTTAGTTTATTTAATCCTCATAACAGGTCTCTGAGGCAGATACAGAGGATTAAAGAAGTTAAATCACCTACTCCAGTACCTGTGGCTGGAGAAGGTGAGGTCAGGTTCAAGTCCAGCACCTCTTGTGTTTCCTTACCAGGTTAGGTTGCTATGGTATTTTATGTCCTACATAGATAATTAGGTGAGTGAATATTTTTATTTACTAAATGTGTTAATGTGTTTATTAATATTACTTTTACCAAGTTATTAAGGTGGAAAGATTGAAAAAAGAGTAATTTTAATTAAATAATATAATTAACCCTAAAGAATGGGGAATACCTAAGACAATCTGATTCCCTCTTTGGAGATGAGATGGTTTGATAGTTGGGATATTCAGTTATTTTTTTGACTATATATTTTTTCTTTCAAAGAAAAAATTCACAGTCTAAGGAAAAATGCACTGATTTGATTTCTTCTGCAGAGTAAATGTGGTTTTCATTCTTGATTTCTCTTGGAGGCATAATGGGACACCCTGGGCCACAAGGGTTTCCTGGTCATCCTGGACTTCCAGGGGCAGCTGGTATACCTGCAAGACCTGATTCTGCTCCAGGAAAACCAGGGAACCCGGGACCACCTGGGTTGCCTGGGCCACCAGGGCTGCCAGGACCTCCAGGATCAGATGGTAACGTGCTCCTCATTCACACTCACGGTCATTTATGTTGAATTTGATTATTTGTAGTGTCGTTCAGAATAGGTGACCTTTTAAATATTTTTTAAATGATCTAATAGTTTATGAACCAAGGTCGTATAACTACTCCCAAAAAGTAAACTGATGTTGGACTGTCCCATCCATTAAATCATATGAAAATATTTGGTGGAGAATTTAAGTGTTAGGATAGAATTTTGTAAGTTAATATAATTTTATTTTTTTAATGTAGTTTTATTTTTTATCAGAGTTATACATGGTGGCCCTAAAATAGGTGGGTATACAGTTGAATCAATGACATTCATCACAACAGACCAGGATTTGTGTCACACTGTGTGTCACCATGTCCTGGACAGGTTTGAGGAATGTTGCAACATTGATGGAAGACATTTTGAGCACCTGCAAGATTAAACAGTGTTGAACAAATGTAAATGTAATAAACAATGTAATAAAATGCAAATAAACTATGCTGTATACCCACTTTTGGGCCAGCCCATATATGGACCTACCTTAAGAGTCCAACAGTTCTACAAAGACAGTTTCAGAGAACTGGCATCCTGGGCAACCCTTCTTCTCTTCCTTCATGGATCTTTTGTTATGTGCCTTTATGTTGCCATCCAACATGCTTGTATTGTTATTTCTTAATTTTTCATTTTGAGCATTATCTTTTGACTTCCCTCTATAGAAGATGAATTTAGCCCTTTTCAGCCTCCCTCCCAACCACACATGTGCACATTAGAAAATATAATTATTATCAGAGTTTTGGTTAAATAAATATTCAGTGTTTACAATGAATAGTTATGAAGTTCTATTCTCCAGGTAAGCTATGTAATACTACACTCATATGTAGTATATAGTATAATCTACTACTGAGAAACTATCTTAAAATCTCCCTTTATCATCATCCCGGGAATGAATGCTCTCTCTCTCTCTCTCCCTCTCCCTCTCCCTCCCTCCCTCCCCCTACTTTCTCTCTTTGTTTTCCACAACTCGTATGCTTTTTTCAGTAGTTTACTCTCTGATTATACTTTCTGAGGAAGGGTGCAAATTTGGAGGTTCTTACTTGTCTGAAAATACCTTTATTGTACTTATGGAATTTGACTGATAGTTGAGCAGGGTATAAAATTCTAGGTTAGAAATATTTTTCCTTTGGGTTTTTTAAGGCATTCTCCAATGTTTTCTAGCCTCCCCTATTGTTACTGAGACATTCAATAACATTGAGATAGTTGTCATTTGTTTGAAATATTTTTCCTCTCTGAAAGCTTACAGACAGTTTTCCTTGTTTTCAATGTCCTTAACTTTCACAACAGTTGGCCTTTGTGTGGGTACATTTGCATTTATTTGCAGGCACTCAGTCGGCAGTTTCAATCCAACACAAATCCTACAGTCCTGGAGGAATTTCTTGAAGTAGTTTTTTAAAGATATTCTCTCCTCTATTTTCCCCATTTTTCCTGTCTTTTTTCTTTTCTTTTCTTTCTTTATTAATTTGTTGAAGAATCAACCCTACACATTTCTTTTTCTCATCTTTATCATTCTTCATCTTTTAATTTTTCTGTAAGACTTTCTGGAAGATTTTCTCAATCCTATCTTCCAACTCTGCTCCTGAATTTTAAAATTTCTGCTATCAGTTTTTTCTAATTTCCAAAGATTTGGTTGTTGCTATTGTTCATTTTAGTGTTTCCTTTTGCAACAGCCTGTTCATGTTGTAAGATGAAATACCTTCCCTCATCTGATTTTTAAATTACAGTTTTCTTCTTGCTGCATTGTCTCTTTCTTCCAGTTGTTTTTTTGGTGGGGGGAGGGGATGTTATTTTATTCTACTGTAGTTTTTGAAAAGGAGATCTTATGGTTTAACTGTTGCTTTAACAAATGATCTTGCTGGAGGTCTCACTGCCATTCGACTTCAGAGACACAAATTCCTATACTTTGGGAGAGATTACTCATGTAAATGTGTTTTCCCCACTTTCCTTTTCTTCACTGTCTGGTCAGAATTCAGCTTTTTAGGGCCGGCTACATCTTATTACATCTTTTTGCTATTGTTTTCTTTCCCTGTTTCTTTGTCTTGAAGGCTTATGTCTTTTTATAATATTCTTTTCCTGTCGGTTACTTTCCTGGAGAGAACATGAATAATTATTTGCATTTTATCTGTCATCTTTCATCAGCTCTCCCTGAATTTTTGCTTTTATAAACTCTGCTTTATGCTTTCTTTATTGGATAATTATTGATTATTGAAGGGGAAAAAAGATCTTTGCTGTACCCTTCCTATTAGTTTTTATTTGTTCTGTTTTGTTATGTTTGTTTTGTTGTCCTTTACCTTCTCTGCCACCTACTGAATTAGGGCCAAGATTAGGGATGGCTTTACCAAAGATTATGGTACCACAAAAATGCTGTGACAATTGTATGGTCAACTTGTGTATCTATTCTTGTGTCTGGGTGAAAGAATCATAGGAAAAGAAGTAGAAGAAGGGATGGGGCTGAGGGGAAGACATGAGTGCACGAGACACAACTACTTTTTCTATAGGAGACATTCACAAAAATCATGTGATTCTTTCTGCCCACCCCCTTTCCCACCATAAAGTTATATATTGCAGTGTTGGGGATCGTGGACCACAAGGAATAAAAGGCAAAATGGGTCCTCCAGGAAGAAGAGGTGCAAAAGGAGAAAAAGGCAAGTATGCATCCAAGGTGGAATTCCTAGAAGACAACAATGTATGCAGGGTTGGGAGGCATTTATGAAATGTTTAATGTGGTATTTCGTTTAAATTCGCTACTCATCTTAGTTATCACCTAAGAGTATTCCACTTTATTTGTACTTATGATGTGATTAGAACTTAACAAAAAGTCAGACCTCATGTCTTAGAGGAGGGGTGTTCAACCTTTTGGCTTCCCTGGGTTATATGGGAAGAAGAATTGTCTCAGGACACATATAAAATACACTAACACTAATGATAGCTGATGAGCTAAAAAAAAAATCACAAAAATAATCTCATAATGTTTTAAGAAAGTTTATGAATTTGTGTTGGGCCTCATTCAAAGCCATCCTGGGCTGTATGAAGATCTGTGGGCTGTGGATTGGACAAGCTTGTCTTAGAGTATAAAGGAGACACTCACCTGCCATGAAATTTGCCTCAAGTAGTGACTTTATTTTACCAGGTCCTCTCAATGCTTTGAAAGAAGCAAAGATAGGACAGTGTTGACCTTTTATTACAGTTTCTTTCTCTCGGTTCCTTATTTCCCAAACTCATCAGATACTTATGGCTCTATGCTTCAGTTGGTCAAAAAGACAAATATTTTCGTGTCTTTTTGACCAGCTATGAGAACTGAGGAGTTTGACTATCCCTAAAGACATTTTAAGACTAAAAATCTTGATGATTAGCAAATGTGTTGTAGTGCATTATCAATTGAAATATTCAATGCAATCAATAATCCATCCCTCTTGATCTATTATTTTGTTTTGTTTTGTTTTTCATGTTCAGGGTTTATACTTTAACCCAATTTTTTTTTCTGTTTCTTTAGCAGGAATCAATTAAGAGACTTTTTTAGTAGACACCAAATAAGAGACTTATAAACTTTTAAAAAAAAGAAGCTTTCTTATTTTTAAAGTTTCCTCAGTAGAATTGGACATCAACATTTCTCCTAGAATTTGTCAGGATGAGTTTATTCAGACTCAAAATATCCCATTTGTCTAGAAACAATATATGCACCCCATATAGACTATGCCTAGGTACTCCTCTGTCAGGCCCCATACCCTGCATTACATGTTATCACGCCTGCAGTAAGAATTGTGTACATCAGACCTGTTTTGTTTTTATTTGCTCTGTTTTGTGCAGTGAAGCTTTTGTTGGGATTATACTCAGGGAATATGACAAAGCTGCTTTTATTCTCTGTCTAGGAAATGCGGGGCTCTGTGCCTGCAAGCCGTGTCCCATGGGCTCCCCCGGCTCTCCAGGACTTCCTGGGAGGCAGGGTAGTAAGGGAGACTTGGGGCTCCCAGGGTGGCTTGGAGAAAAGGGTCATGTGGGCCCTCCTGGTGCTGAAGGACTTCCGGGGCCACCGGTGAGTAATTCTTACCAGTAACAGTCTTTCTAGTTAAAAGAGACAGAGGTAGAATTTCTTTGGACCGCTTTCTAATTTCTGGTTTGATGTCCAGAAAGTATCCAGCCATGTCATATGAAAAGTAGAGGCATTTATGGTGGGATTTTTTTTCTGAACAGCCCTTGTATATTTTATGTTTTGAACCTATACATTTATTAATGACAAAAAATGATCTGTATTCGTTCATGCATTCATTCATTCATTCATTCATTTGACTCATATTTACTGAGAACCTACTGGGGATACGGGAGGGACCAGAACACAGTGTCTGTTTTTGGGGGGGCCACTACTCTGTTGGGAGAACATACACCATGTAACAGATAGATACCAACAGTAGGGTTTCAGATTTTTGACATAGCTTGATATTCAATAATATGTAACATTGGGGTGCCCAACTTTTTGGGTTCCTGGGGCCACTTTGGAAAAAGAAGAATTGTCTTGGGCCACATGTAAAATACACTCACACTAATGATAACTGATGAACTAAAAAAAAAAGGTCCGTGCATAATTTTCATACTGATTTAAGAAAGTTTACGAATTTGTGTTGGACTGCGTTCAAAGCCGTCCTGGGCTGCATGTGGCCCACAGGCCGCAGGGTGGGCAAGCTTGATGTAACACCTACAAAAACATGACCGCAGTATTCCAGTTTCAGAGCATGTTGAGGTGAAAAGACCGTGAGCCCATCTTGCAGAATTGGTTGTTTCCCTGCTATATGGAAGAAATACCTTGACTACAGCCAAGGTTCTTATTTCCCTTTCTCTTGCTCATTAATTTCCATCAATATCAGTCTCTTTCATCACAGGCTTATCCCAATCCTCTACCTTTGGCTCCAGTGGTAGCTCTCATGGTTAACCTACTCCCCTCTTGCCTCCCCAATCTAATTTACTAAGCCCAAGAAAGTTTAAAAGGATTTTTAATCATAAATTTTTATTTTGATATAAAATTTTGTTTTACAACTCACAAGAAGTCACACGATCATACAGAGAGCTCCCATGTACCTTTCACCAAGCTTCCCCTGGTGATATCTTACGTAACCCTGATACATTGTCAAAATCAGGAAACTGACATTGATAAATCTCTGCTGACTCAGGTATAGACCATATTCAGATTCCATCCATTTTTACATGCAGTTCAAGAGCCTCAGTTTCGTAGGAGCCACCTTGGAAGGCAGGGAAAAGAATGAGACCAAGTGTGCCGAACTTGAATCCAGAACAGCTGATTCGAAGGAAAGAAGAGATCAGATATACATGAATGTGAATAATTTTTGACCCATCACGATTAAACTGACCTGTTGTGATGATTTCTCACCAAGGGAATACCTGGTGCCCCAGGACCACCTGGCAACAAGGGAGAAAAGGGCGACATGGTTATCTCAAGAATTAAAGGTGAGTCTCAGCAATCGCTTAGCTCTCTGTCATTTTGTGAATGATACATGAGCCACCCCCCTTGCATCCATTTCCCCTGTGACAGACCAGTTCTGTAACAAGACTCAGGGTTATTGAGATTGCTTAGAAAAACTACTCCTTGTCCTTCACTGAGCCGTGTGAATGTTGAGCCTCAAATCCTCTGTCTTTTATTTGAAAGGACAAATGTGCCTTTAGTCAGTTTCAAATTTTCATTGTTGTGAACTTGGTTCTGAAACAAGACCTCCCTTGACTTGTCCAGTGTTTTATTTATTCACTGCATTACAGCATCCTCTATTAATCAAGAATATTTGGGTTGTACATGATGGAAATTCAGCTTGAAGTTGTTTAAGGGAGGAATAAAAGTAATTTCTTGACTTACTTAAACAAAATTTGAAAGGTTAGATGTAGGGTTTGCACAAGGACCACTGCATAGGAGGCTCTCTCTGTGTGTTGCATCTTTCATTGTGCCATCTGCATCCCGCCCCCCCCAGATTAGCTTTTCTCTGGGCTGTGGGTATATGCCCCAGGCAGCTGCAAGTTCTTACAACCAGATGTAAAAGAGATCGCTACCTTCTCAGCTCCAGTTAGAAAAAAAAAATTCAGGAAGGATTGGAGTGGCCTGGGGCAAGTGCCCAACCATGGACTGCCTCTCTGTTCACTAAGGCCAGGGCACGGGGTACCATGTTTGACATCGCGCAAGCAGGAGAAGATACTGTTATGCTCGGCAGTTCCATAAGAACCTCCTTGTCGGATGGGAAAAGGAACATTCCCCAAATAAGGGATTCAATGTGTTAGGCAATTGTCATTCTCCCCTCTGACTCACGCACAGATGTCTGTGTGTGACTGAGTCAACTGAAGACACTCAGAGGAATCTCCCCTGGCCCACACAGAGTCAAGGCCATGCCTTTCTCTTTAGCCCTAAGTCTTCTACTTCACCCACTGCTGATAAGGGCTTGACTGTCTTTTGGCTTTTGTTCCCAGGGCAGAAAGGAGAAAGAGGTCCTGATGGCCCCCCAGGATTTCCAGGGCAGCAGGGACAACATGGTCGGGATGGACATCCTGGAGCAAAAGGGGACCCAGGACCCCCAGTATGTATAGCTCTTCTCTTGCTGTACAATTTCATTTTCTTACATGGTCACAGCACATCCATTTTCCCCCTTCTCAATTTAAAAACCTGTAACTTCATGAAGTGTTCACAGGCTGTAAGTCACCTTTGATTCATTGCACAAAAAGACGGTTGTTATAAAAGTATGGCGTGAGGGAGGAGGGTCTAAAACCCTGAGTGGCATGTCAGTCAGAGCAAGACCTTCTGTTTCCAGTCTTTGCATCATTCTTGTGGTGGCGATTTCCTTTGGGATCTTTTGTGTCTACAAAGCACCCACGGATCTGAGGTCTGTTCAGTTGGCTCTGTAGGGTGGGGGACAGAGCTCAGGTCCTGATAGTTATCTTCGGTCCTATTCTCTGGTGAAGAAGCACAGGAGGGAAGTGGCAAGCAAAAAGGGATGAACCGAATTGACATATCGGCTGATGGAAAAGCCCATTGGTACATATGTCTGCATTTTCAAGCATGTGTTGGGCTGAGACCATGTGTGTGTGTAGGGGGTGAAGGCTGTGAGAAAGACTATGAGACAGGATTCAGTACTTAGGAACTTCAAAAAGCGTGGGTCTAGGAGGTATTTCTGAATGCTTACTATGTCACAGAAACGGAGCTAGGTGTTTACTCATAATAGTGGTCTGGTGAAGGGCAGTTATCCTTCCAGTTTTACCCTAAGGAAATGGAGGCTTAGGGTACGGTACTCAAGGACGTCTGTCTAGCAAATGGGCTAACCGGGAGTGAAAGCGCTCGTCTGCCGTATTCCAAAGCATGTGGTCCTCCCTGCCTGCCACTGAGCGTGTTGTATTAGGGAGGAACCATGTTCTGGTTTGACAGGAGCTCATTCCGATAGAGTACACGTGAGCAAGAGACGGAAGCTCGGAAATCAGGTTAGGTGGTGTCTGCAGATTTCTGGTCTTCTGGTGGCTATCGGGTTTGGGAATAATCTCTATCTAGACTTGGTAATCCCTGTTTAATTTATTCTTCCATTTGAGAAACTATTTAGAAACCAAGTCACCGAGCAGCAGTTGTCATCATGTACTAACCTAACTGCAAAACTGAAGTATATGTACAGATCAAATTGGGAGAGAAATTTCTGTAACACCCCTCCCCCTCTCCCCGTGAGGGGTGCCTTCCCAGATTCATTGAAACACTTCAGACTCACAAAACTCATGTATCACACTTGGGACCAGGCTATTTAGGGCAGAAGATAGAATCCTCAGCTCGCCCTTAGGTCAGTATCAGGCATCCCTCAGGAGCGAGGGTCTTCGCAGTCCGTCACTCACTTGGGGTGAAGGAGATGAGATCCTCATCTGACAGATGTGTGAGCAGCTCTGAATGGAAAGCCCTTCCTCACAAGAGCTGTTATCACCACAGCACAGCTCGTGAGGACCCCACAAGGACCTTGGCAATTACAGTAGCCACCACTCAAAGGAGCTCCAACAAGGGCTCCATGCAGGTCTTTATAGTTCTTCCAGACCAGCTGCAAAATGTGCAACCTGGGTGTGATTTTTCCCATAGGTAATGTTGCCTAGTAATGTAGTTGACATGCAATTTTTATGAAGTTTCCTGAGAAACAGAACTAGAAAGTTAACCAAAGTTCCAATTCTTAAGCAGGAGGAGAAAGGATTTCTCAGCTCTTTGCCCACAGACACGGAGGGTGATAGAGTCTATCGCAGTATCCTCTCATAGGAATGCAAGAAAGCAATTCCGAATGTATTCAGAACTTCTCCGGTTTGCATGGCCCCTGCCTCCATTAATTTACTTATTTCTATATTGGGTACTAAAGAATGATTCTACACCACATTTCTTACTCTGCTTTTAAGATAGCACAGCCACATACCTTTCTATATTTGAGACATGACACACACACACACCTCAATCACATATATGTGTAAATATGTATGGAAAACATTAGGAAGACGCTAAGCTAATCATTTTAAATGACTTTTGCTATTGAGTAACTGTCTCCTGGAATTAAGAGCTTTGCTACATGTGTTTCATTAGCCTGTGACAATGACTGCTTTGCGTTCACTGACTTTCAAAGATCAGAACTTGACTCATGATGTGAATGTTCTCAGGGGGATCATGAAGATGCGACCCCAGGGGATCAAGGATTTCCAGGGCAGCCAGGCCCCCCTGGCAGAGACGGGCCTCGGGGGCCTCCAGGACTGGGGTTTCCTGGTCCACCAGGAGCGAGAGGGCAACCAGGAGCTCCCGGTCGCCCAGGCGAGAGGGGCCCTGCTGGTGTGAAGGGTCAGAAAGGTAATTTTGAATGTTTTTACATGACCAAATGTCAAGTGAAATCATGGATGCTAAAGTGAGCCTTTGTTCTGGGCAGAGTTATTAATATTACAGCTATGGCAGAACCGCTAAATAAAATTCCTTCAAGCCGCTGTTCACACCTTGAATAGTGTCCAACACATAAAAGCATTATTGCACAATCAATATTTAAAACAAATCCTTAAGGTGCTAAGAAGTCTATGTTGCTTTATTTGTTTGGTGTACCCAAGGTGCCTTGCGTTCGTTTCTCAGTATCAACTTATATAATCTGACCATATTGAAATTACATATACACGTAAACATGTATTCAAAGTATCTATTTTTTATTATCTTTTGAGATAATGCAGTGTATTTTAATAAAAAACATTAGTATTTTATTTTTAAAAATATATCATTATCCCTGAAAATCCATTTGTAAGCATTCTAGGGAGAAACAGGAAGGGATTTTAAGTATATTTGATAGTTTTGTGAATTTCAAACAATAAAGTGACCTACAGTATTATAGCTGAAAACTTTTTAAAAGGCTGGGATGAGATGTATTTAAGACATTTTTTCTTTTGTAATATGGACATATGCATTTTTGATGGTGAAATTTCACAAAAAAATAATATCTTTGGGTTCTTGCTTTGACAACATAGAAAGACAAATACCTTGGAATCCAATAAGGTTTAAAATCATGGTCTGGGATCCCTCAAAATCTAACATTGTTTTTATGCCCCTCATCTGTTTTTGATTTGAGAGCATATGAAATAGGACCTTATGAATTATTATTTCTATTATAGAAGAGGAACATTCCATTTTTAAAAAGATGGGAACTCAGGGGCACAAGCGTGGAGTCTTATTTTCCTCATTAATTAAAATGGGGGATGACTATAACATTGCCCAGTCGTTAGGAAAACCCAGGAGAATATGCCTGAAGCACCTGACCCAGGGCAGGCACCCAGTAAGGGGTAGCTCTTATGCATGTCTTGCCTAGTCTCTTCATTTGCACTATTTCCCCACATCCCAACCTGGAGCCAATTCTCCTGAACTCAACATGGATGTCTGCTGCTTTTATGATTTATCAAAGCTTCTGGTTCCATTGCGTTCAACATAGGCCAATCCATCCATCACTTATTCTAGGTTATTAAAAATGATACTTCTTGGAACCAGTATTTTTCCTAGTCCCCTTATTTTTATAACTGCTCTGACAGTAGAAATTCAGATTTTAGGATATAGCTTCTAGAAATTTGGAATAATAGTAGTTCAAGTGATCCGTGATGCTTTCAAGTGTTCTTTTGATTTGAGTTCCACATATAGTCTGTTAAGTAACATCTTGATAGAATTGTCATTGACATTTACAGTGTTTATCAATTGTGTGAATGCCACTTTATTATTATTATTTTTTATTCTAGGTGGTACAATCTCTTGTAATGTCACCTACCCTGGGAGGCCAGGCCCTCCAGGTTTGGATGGGCCTCCAGGTATGATCAATAAGAAGTTACTGTCTAACACAGTTCCCAAAGTAAGAGACCTGGCAAGATAGATAAACCAAAAGCAAATCCACAGGCGAAGAGTTCAGCCAGGGGTGTCCAATCTTTTGGTTTTCCTGGGCCACATCAGAAGAAGAATTGTCTTGGGCCACACATAAAAAGCTGAAGGAAAAAAAAGGGTCACAAAAATAATCACATAGTGTTTTAAGAAAGTTTACGAATTTGTGTTGGTCTACATTTAAAGCCATCCTGGGGCACAAGTGGCCCGTGGCCCGTGGGTTGGACAAGCTTGAGTTAAGCTATTTCTAAAATTATTGTAAGGTTTGTGGGATGGTGGGAAAATAGCATTTGCAGTCATTCACATTGGATCTCTAGCCTACTGGTTTGGGCACACTCTGGATGGGTTTTTCTTATCTCTGTGAGACAAATTTACCTTGACTTGATCACATATTAGTTAAAATGGCTGCCTTTTGAGAGTTGAAAAATTCTTGTCCTGTGCACAGGAGAGTGAAAAATGATCATTTGCTTACCAGATAAAATTTACTCTCTTCTCTTTTCCAAGAGACACGAACTTCTGTCCAGAAACAGTGTGAAAAAAGCCCACCTATCTACATCCCTGATGGGACGCTCGTCAAAATGCTTCATTTGAGTCTATCATTTGTTCATAGCTGACTTAACCCCAAATCTGTATCAGGGTTTTGTCGAATTCTCTTTTTGCATGCAGATTTCACTTAGATTGACCAGTTGAGTACTAGCATGGCTACTAAAGGTGACCTTCCTTGCCCTATGTAACTACGAAAAGAATTTAAAGATTTAGCTTTTGTCACAATAATGTTGTTTAACAACCTCAAAATCTCAGTCGGCTACAACAAACAATATTTACTTTCTGTATTAGAGGGTCTACAGCTTGGTAGGGGTTCTGGCCTAAGGTTGTCTCTATTGACTTGGCGCTGTGTCCACTGCAGGTTCAGGTCTGCAACATGCATCTCATTGAGGGGCCAGCATGTCTTCTTATGTGATTGCAGAACTGCAGGAGGCACAGTTTATACCTTTCACTGCTTCATGGTTGTTAATGTCCCATTGGCCAAAGCAAGTGACATGACCAAGCCCCAGATCGAAGTGTGGGAGTTACACTCCACCCACAACGAGGCAAGGGCCAGACTGTAGAAGTGTTACCTAACTCTACATTAGTGCGGTGAAGCATTTCTGGTGTACTGATTGTTCATTTTCACATTTACTGGTCCCTTGTCACGGATGGATAAAAATAGTTCATGATTAGTTTCGGCAGCCTTCACCTCAGGTGAAGTGAGCACTCAGACTTTAAGTTGGCCGTTGTGCCTCCTTTGAAGTCTATGATTTGTAAGTGTTTTTGGCTGAGATCTCTCCTACTAGGAAATCACAGATGGTTTTAAAAAACATCAAAACCCTCAATTCCTTTTGCAGGTGCTTTGTTGCCTGACCTTCATTGAAGGGCAAATGCAGTAAGATGTAGAGAAGTAGATTTTGGCTTTTGCTTTGGTGTTTTCTCATCAGGCCACACACAGGCCACATCTGTCCTTTGACAAGGAAAGGCTATTGAGACCCAGCAGGGCAGGTCCCAAAAGAGTCATCTGAACAGTACTGTGTGTTCCAAGGGCTTTCAGAAAGCACCCTTTACAGTATGACTTCAGGGAAAGGACCTTAACTCAGTCACTCCCCACAAAACACTTATTTGGAGCATGTAACTCATAAAACGGTTTAGGAAAACCAGGCTAGGCCACATCTTTACTTCCATAACGTAGAAATACTCTTAAAAAGACCTAACGTAGATTTTTTTTTTAATGACCTGCTTTTGTTCTCATTTGATTTGTGTTTTATGGAGTCTGTGTTTTGTTGTTACTGATTAGGTCCAAAGGGATTTCCAGGTCCTCGGGGTGCCCCGGGGCCGAGGTGTTTGGATGGGCAGAAAGGTCAGCGTGGCGAACCCGGAACATCGAAGATGCCTGGCCCACCTGGTAAGTGAAGTGTTGTTCATTCGGGAATGTCATATACTAACTCTAAAACTAGGTGACTTTAGCAAGAAAATAGCCCAGAGATTCTAGGTAATGGAGGAATGGTTTCTCTTGATCCATGAAGCTCTTAGCTATGCTTTGATAACTTTTAGTTTATGATCATTTTCTAAGTTTTCAGTGTGTCTTCTACTTGAACATGAGTTAAAGGCTATTATTGATTTGTTATGTTGTAAAAACGCTCAGTCCAGACAGACTATTTGCCGGAGAATACAAGCAATTAGGGACATGTCATTGGCTTTTAGGAAATATAAAATTACAATTTATTTCCCTGCAAAGGGTGGCAAAAACAACATTACCTATTAGGTTACACTTAACTTTAGTGAGTAACTCTGTATTTTTTAACTGTGTTTTTATCAGAGTACTAGTCTTACATGTGCATTGGTTCTCTATTTCTACATTTAATATTTGAAACAACATTTTGTTCGATAGGTGTTCGTGGTGACATGGGTGATCCAGGTTTTGAAGGAGAAAAGGGGTCCTCTCCCATGGGGCCCCCCGGCCCTCCCGGTTTGCCTGGAGCAAATGGTCAGAAAGGAATACCCGGAGACCCTGCTTATGGTCACCCAGGACCCCCGGGAAGGAGGGGTCTTCCAGGAGTGCCAGGGTTGAAAGGACCCAGAGGTGACCCAGGACACCCCGGGGCTGCAGGTATGAGGGCTGCACTGTCCTTGAGGTCATTGAAGAGGGTTTTGTCTATCTTGTCTCAGAAATCTACAATGTAAAACTTCCACGCAAGCTTCTTCCCTCATACGTAGGCGCTGGGTACCTTTCAAATAACCTGTATCCCCGGCGTTGCCTTTTCCTGTTATTGGTTGTTTTCAAGTCCAGGGCAGCTCACTGTGGTTAGTCAGCTCAGTGTGATTCAGCAGTTGTGGATTTCTGTGGACTGTGTGTTAGCATAGGGGACCATGTCTGCTGCCTAATGCCATTGCCGGGTTCGAGGAGAGGGGGACAGCCTAATCGGGGAAGACTAGCTCAGAGGGGCAGAGCTGTGTGGGCTGGAGCTCAGGGAAAGCCCCGTGGGAGAGTGGAGTGTGAGCTGAGCCCTGGCAGACGGACGAGCTGCATTATTTGAACAGGTGACAAGGGGAAGGGACTTGCATTCCAGCAGAGGTAGCAGGAGGGGCAGTGAAGAAACACAAGATGGCAAGATGGCCCTGGTCCTGATTCACATCCTTTTCTGAAATCACTCAGAATTATTTAGGATTCTTGGCAGAGATTTTCAGATTTTTAATGGACTTAAAAATAACCCTGGGTGGGGGTGGGGGGAGGTCATTAAAATCAACATCTTCTGGCCCCAGTCTTAGGAGTTCTGATTCATTACATCAAAATTAGATGGGTCCCCATAGTCCAGGCTGAACTTTAGCCCCTCAGGTGTTGGTGACTAAGAGTGGATCCCAGACCAGACTTTAACAAACACAGTTCTAGTTCTTTTCTCACAGCGATGGGCCAGCATTTATTAGGTACCCACAATAGTAAAACAACCGTACAGAGCACTTGGAGGGCAGGGGAGTAAGCCAAATTCTGTGTCCTCAGGAAGCCTACTCAACGGTTTGTAAATCAAAAAATTCATATACAAAGCCCCAATTAATTGGAAAGTAACAAGGTAACACATTCTATGTGTTGATGAAAATAATTTTGAACCAACTATCTCACTTGTGAAAATCTATCTAAGGGAAACCTTACCCATAACATAAACAGTCTATTAACACATAATGTGTACTTTATGAGTAAAACATACTGTAGTCTTACAGTAAAGTAAGGTAGAGAACAGCAAATGCTATTAAAACCATAAGGAAGGAAAAATACATTTATAACACTGCATGTGTTTACGAAAAAAACAATCTGCATGTTAAGTGGATCCTCACAGTTCAAACCTGTGTTCAAAGGTCAACTGTAGTATCATCCACAGTAAAGAAACAAATGGAAATAATAAACAGGTGAGTAACACGCTCACACACTTAAAGGAATATTATCCAGCAATTAGCATTAGGGATTAAAATTATATTTGTGAAGATTATAACACATTGAAAAACACTAGCAGATTAATGTGTAATGGAAATAATCCAACAATTGAACATGCACTGTGATGGGCTACTTTAAAAAGGTAAACATATGACCCAAAATATAATGAAAACTTGGAAAAACAAAACAGATTTTTAGGTCAGAGTGGCAAATTGTAGTGGAGGGGTGGTTTTCTTTCTAAAGAGTATGACACTGCCTTTCCATTAAGTAGAAATTTGAGAGTTTGAGTGAGTTTACAAAATGCAAACTCACGCAGCACGAACTGGGTTTGTAAGCATTGTGGAGATTTGGGGTGAAGCCCGCCACAATATTAATTAAAATAAAAAAGAACTGTGTGGTTTTTCAATTTGCATAAGCAACTTCTTTGTTGTCTGCATAACCCTATCAAGTTTAACCCTCTTAGCAATGCCTGGCTTTCCCATTCATTCGGAGCTCCTGATCTATGAAAATAAAAAATCCATTTAGAGACTTAATTCGTTGGAGCACTGAGCCAGGATCAAAATGTTGACTTCCAGTATTGATGTGCCTGAACTCCGTTGTATGCTGTCTACATGGTTTTATGCCATGAGTGTCACGGATGACTTGTATCATTTCAGGGCCTGATGGCATGCCTGGCATCCCAGGTCTCAAAGGTCCCAAAGGCAGAGAGGGAAGTGCTGGGTTTCCAGGTGACCCTGGTCCACCTGGCCATCCCTGTGAAAGAGGTGCTCCGGGGATACCAGGACAACCGGGACTCCCTGGGGCTCCAGGCAGCCCAGGTAAGTGTCAGCAGGTGTCCAGAATTGTGAAGTCTGGGGCTTTGCCCAACTTACAAAGAAATAAGCTTGCTTGTTGCTTTTCACTGATGCCAGCAGAAGCGAGACTCCTGGGACAGAGACAAAGCACTTCATTATTCATGGCACAGCAAATAGCATGAGCTTCATGTTGTTTTGTTGTCATTTGCCCACATCACCCACGTATCTCAGGGACAACATACGAGGGGCTAAATAGATGCCACATGCACAATGGGTTGCGGTATCTGAGAGGACCATTAAGCTGGAGGAACCACCACTTTACAATAGCCTGCAAGACAGCCTGCTTTGTGTCCAGGGTAGGGGGAGGTGCTATATCATCTGTCAGGTTGCTGGCTGCAAACATCACCCTGAGAAATAGCCCAGGTAAGAGCAGTCAGGGTTCTCGTGTTCTTGGCATGCATATCCAGCAAGGTGTGTAGGAACTCCAAGAGACCCATGAAGGAGCGTCTCCCAGCACAAAGTGCTAGGGGGCTGTTTCCAACACGGTCTTCACTTTGCCATTCAGATTGCCACCTGCTACGTAAATCCTATTGTGTTTTTCCCAAAGCAAGACCGTGCCCTCTCGTAGGGTCAGCACGAGATTGGGGTGAAACCTGCTACGATAGCTTTATCTCTAGCAGGAGTAATGCTAGACGATGTTGCTCTGATTTCTACAATTCTCTCATCATGGTTAATAGCCTGACCAAAATTCATTTGGCCGTTAGCTTCTGGAAGCACCTGCACAGTTTTCTTCTATGAGGGTTTTTATTTTTTAATAAATACAAATAACATTTTGTTTTTCACCCCTATCCATTTCTCATTTAAAGAAAAACACTCTTTATACTATTCATGCATCCTTATTGGGAAGTATTTGTTCCTGTAATAAGTATTTTAAATATTTTCCGCCCTTCTTTTTATAGCAGCCAGTACACACACACACACACACACACACACACACACACACACTTGCAGGATGATGGAGAGTTGCTTCTGTTTCCTTATTTTAGCTGGTAAATATTGTTTTGTGTTTTGAAATCAGCTGTCGATACACAGTTTAGTCTCCCATGAATATTATTTTCCCTCCCGGGTGTGAAGCCAGTTTTCAGTCTTCATACATTATTATTGTCACTGTGCTTTGTCTCAGGTGCCCCGGGTTGGAAAGGACAGCGTGGGGACATGGGGCCTCCTGGACCGGTTGGAATGAAGGGCCTTCCAGGAGTCCCCGGACAGCCAGGTGCAGATGGACCCCCAGGACCCCCAGGAATCCCAGGCCCCTTGGGGGATGATGGACAGCCTGGTCTTCCAGGCCCAAAGGGTGGGTAGCACTTTTTAATTATTTTCCTCATTTTATAAACTTGAAATCCACGGCCAACTGAGAGGCCTGTGAGGTGTGAGCACGTGACAGTGTTCTGCTATGTTAGCTTCACTTTGCCCTTCGCTTAGTGACATTTCCCTTCTTCGTAGGCTGACCAGACAGTACATATGGTCAGCCTGGTCTCACTGGGCCAAATTCAGGGTGTCAGTAGGCTGACCATATGTACCATTTGAAACAGTACAGGACCGTTGTTTTCTGTCCCATTTAAAATGGGATGCCCGGTTAGCCTCCTCTTGCCCTCTGCGTTCATATTTCCGGTGACAGAATGTTTTGATGTAGGAAGATGGGAAAGGGGTGATGGGGATGTTAGAGGTCCACAGAACCCATAAACACTTCCGCTCCATGAACTGGGTAGAACCAATCAATTGTAGGGTCAGGGCTAACGTGCTTCTGCTTTGGATAGACCCTGTCCCCTCGCCCCGCTCCATTCCCCTCTCTCACTCCCAGTTCTCTGAAACCATTATGGGATCAGGACTCAGAAACATGAGGGCCTACGTTTTAAGTTTGTGGGGTGGAGAACAGGGCTGGGCGGGAGAACGCAGCTATTACACACCGTGAGGTGGATAGTGCTTATCCACCTTCAGCACAAACCCAAGAGTTGGGTGGCAGTGCACATATGCATCAAAAGGAGCACAGATCTAGGAACCACAGCAGCCTAAAAATGTTTCCCTAAAAAATTCATGTTTCCATTTCGTTAGGACCCCAGGGGCTGCCTGGCTTACCAGGTTTCCCGGGAGAGAGAGGAAAGCAGGGCCCGGACGGACCCCCGGGCAGGAAGGGAGACATGGGACAGGAGGGCTGGCCTGGCTTCCCAGGAGACCGGGGAGCCAGAGGCGACAAAGGTAAATGCACTGAAGAGCCCAGGGCGGCAGTGTGGGCTGGCTTCCGGGCTTTGATCAGAGCCTGTAAGTGTGATCGCTAAAACAGTGGGGCCGTCCTGCAGCTTACACTCCTCTTCCATTTGGTTCCATGGTGTTTGCTTCAGGATTTTAAACAGAATCTGTTTCCTTGCCTCTCAGTCTTACTGCATAAAACTATGGTGAATGAACTGCTCTGTTATTAGAAGAAAATTAGCAAGTGCACTGATTGAGTGTTACTGGGTTTCAAAGAGAACCTTCTCACCTTTAGGAAAGCGGGTGCAGGCAGGACTCCAGGTCCCCAAATTCTGCTTCAGGTTTGTTTTTTTTTTAATGAAAAAAAAACAAACAAAACAAAACTGAACATTTTTTGTAAACAGCGAGATGTAAATATCTCAGCCTTGGCAGGCGTCGTGGTCCGTGTTGCAGCTATTCAATTAGGCTTTTGCAGCCTGACAACAGCCAGAGACAACACATAAAAAAATGAACACAGCTGCGTGCCCATAAGATTTTATTTATGGACACTGAAGTTTGAACTTCGTTTAATTTTCACATGTTTTGAGTTTTTCTCCCAACGATGGAAAGTGTAAAAACCATTCTGAGTGCGTGGGTTGTACAAAGGCTGGTGGGCAGGATTTGGCCCCCGGGCTGTAGTCTGCTGACCTCTGAACTGGAGTGAGTCCGCTTTTGTCTGGGCCCCGAGATTAGTCTCCCCCGGCCTCCTTTAAAGTAAGAGTTCTCATTACTATAAAAAATACAAGTTTTGAGATGACTGGCTTCCATGTTCTGTGCCCATCCCTGCCAAATATTCACTTTTACCTCTTAGCCATGAGGGTAACATTTCATTTCCAGTGTTGAGAATGAATGTTTTTCAGTTTTTAGCAGCAAAGTTTTTGTCCTAAGCCTTTTGGACAAATAACCTCCTATTTCATTTAGATTGCTTTCACTTCTCAGTTGATTGATTCTGTTATTTTTTGTTTTACTAGCCTGTAAATTATTTATGCAGAATCAAGGAATTAAAGAGTCACTCTCTGCTAGCTTAGATATGTAATGTGTGCTGTACTATTATCCTGCTAAACAATGATTCCACCAAAAGGAGTATAAAGTTAGGTAACGCTAGTGATGTGCCGATAAATCAGTTCTCCAAAATAAAATTTATAATAAATGCCCTGACTTGTGGTTATTCGTGCTCCCTGTGGCGTAAATACTCCCTCCGTGGCCAATTTAACATTGCCAACTGTTTAACAACAGGCTCACAAAATTCTTGAATTGTTAATAACCGGCTTTCACCAAAGCTGGTAGGAGCCCCTCCACATACTTTACAACTAAGGCAGCATTTACAAAAATCAAGTAGATATACCATCTACCCTTCCTACTTTTTGAAATTCTATTTATGGAGAACCGAGTTGAGATAAGTATCTGTTTTTTGTTTTGTTATGTTTTGTTTTAATGTCAGGAAAACAATAGCGGGTGGCTAGGAAGGGGAAGCTAGGGAATTGGGATATGTGAGATGGGCAATTCAGATTTTACAGGATAAAGAGACATACTTCACACTTCGAGTGTTTTCAAACCTGTCTTCTGTCACTTAAGCCTCTGAAGAAGCCAGTTTCATTGAATTTAACAGACATTCACTGAGAATTCATTCACTGAACACCACCACGTGTCCTGACAAGTTGGGCGAGGCCCTTCCTTTAGGAAACCAATCAGAAATGCTGTTACTGTGCAATCTATAAACATAAATACAGTTTAGTAAATTCCATGGGGATGTGCAGGTTGGACACAGAGTGTCGTGATGGGAGAATCACATGTGTGGGGCTTCTGCTTGTTTTGCGTTTGTATAATTATTTTCTGCAGGAGAGAGAGGACTCAGAGGAGATGCAGGAGAAATGGCTATAATTTCCAGAAAAGGGAAAATGGGGGAACCTGGACCTCCTGGAGATCGTGGGTTCCCAGGAGAAGAAGGTAAACATGTTTTTTTTTAACCATATCAAACAAGTGAACTTTACAGACCATTTGAAAAAGCATGTGGATTAGGCAACTTTCCCAGTAACGCTGAAATTAGGAAAGGTCACTGTTTAGATATAAATGTTCACCAATGAACTTATGCGTATGGTGCACTTTTTTTTCTTTTCCACACTAACAGTTAGCTAAAGTTCATATGTATTTATAGATTTGGATATTCCAAACTATTGCAAACTAGGGTCAATCCTGAGATATAATACTGGTTCCAGGTTAATACCCCTGTTTTTGGTGGCTGGTATTAACGAGAATAGCATGAAGACTGTCCTAGTCATTTGGACCAGTGCTTCTCCAATTTCAATGTTCATCCATTGGGGCTCTTGTCAGAATGCAGATTCTGAATCAGCAGGCCCAGGCAGGCTGGACTCTGCCTTTCCACCAAGCACCCTTCATGCCTGGGCTGCTGGCCTCAGACGCAGCACGCACGTAGCACAGATTGGGACCTCCACATCTTTGGTCTCTTTCCTGAGTTCAGACTTAATCTGCACGAAACCCAAGTTCTTGTGTTGGTTCTCTCCTTAACCAGTTGTTAAGGGACATAGGTTTTAACTTCATAAGTTGTTCCTGATTTGTGAAATGAGCGTGTTGACATCAAACATCTTGTTTGCTTGCTCGCTCCAATCAGACAGCTCTGGGCCTTCTACGCAGGGGCTTTCTTTTTATAATCAGGTCACTGCAACCAGAAACCATTACTATGCAGCCTAGAAAGTATCGAGCAGGAATTAGGATTCCCAATACATTCAGCTTTATCTCCTGAAAGTAAGACGAAGACCCTCAGCCTAACTACTGCTAGTCCAAGAGTTCCTCAATGAGGTTTCTCATGCTTCCAACCCCGTCAGGTGACAAAGGCAATCCTGGGATGCCAGGCAGGACCGGAGAGCCAGGAAGACGTGGGCCACCTGGATTTCACAGAGGGGAGCCTGGTGGGAAAGGCCCAGCGGGGCTTCCTGGACTCCCAGGCCCTCCAGGCCCCCCCGGGCTGAGAGGGATCATTGGTTTTCCAGGGTTTCCAGGTGACCAGGTAAGTGGCTGCTATTTGGGGAGGGAAGAAATAATAAAAACTTCCACTCTCAGGATGCCCGTAAGGAGACATAAGTTACCAGAGGACATCATTACCCTTTCCCCTGGCTGGTAGAATGTAAGAGGCTGGCCAAGGGAAGGATGGAGACTTCTGGAAGGCCTTGATGTAGCTGCAATTTCTGACCAGTGCACATGCCTGGTTCCCGTGACATAAATGACCAAGTGACTCATTCCACATACCATCCCCAGCCTGATTGCCAGAAAAAAAAAGGGTGATCAGAAAAATGACTCCAGTTCTGGTTTGTTGCTATTGTATGGCAGACATCACCGATAAGTTTGCTGTAATTCCCCTTGGTCTTTACAATCATGAGTAAAATGCTCTTTGAGAAACTAGGAGGTACGAGGAGGTACACTAATAGAGTAGCCTACATCACAACTTCTGGAAAAGGAATGATGTAATTTATACCTATTTTTTTAATAAAACAGACTTATTTAAGTTTTGGATATGAAATAGCTTCTTATAATAGTTTATTTAGTATCAATTTGTTCATTCAAAACTTAAAATTCAAGTTATATGACGCAATTACTCTTTTGCAATCAGGTGTAAAGAATTGGATGCTAACTGTTGGTACTAATGCCTCTAATTCTGGAGGAGTTTTTATCAACATTTAAAAACTAGACACATGTAGTTGTTTGCTTGCAAGGCATTTCCAAATTTCTTGACCACTGCAAATTAGAGAAACCGAATTGGTTATGGAAAATTACAACTGGATTGTGTCATGTGTGTCTCATTTGTATTTGAAACCCAATTAAGGTTTTACTTCTGTTTCATTGACCTATCAGGGTGACCCGGGTTCTCCAGGGTTCCCTGGACTGTCAGGAATGGATGGAATGACAGGACCTAAAGGTATGGTTTGGAGAAACAGCAGCCAGTCATCAATCTCATAGTCCTTTCCAACACCATGAGCAAGCTCCTTTTGCATGAATACCTAAGCATATCAAACAAACTGCAATGCCCAGGGGTTTTTTCTAGACCTTTTCAGATAGTCAAACACTCAAGACCCAAATCATCCACATCTGTCATTCAGATCCAGGGGCGGTTTTGGTCACAACTCACCTGTGCATGAAAGCAGCCAGAGACAGTATGCAAACAAAGGGGCGTGGCTATGTACCAATAAAACTTGATTTACAAAACAGGCTACAGGCCTTAGTTTACCTTGTGCTGAAAACAGTGTTGCCTTGTTACACAATCTACATTCTATTTTTAGCACATTTCCAGGAAACAGAAATAGAAAGTTGTCAAAACAAACAGAAATCAGGATATCTTAAATTGCAATGTTTTCATCAAACCTTTAATATTTTTACTATTTTTCTATACCATTGGGTAAATATTTTTCTTTAAATCTATTTTTGAATGATTTACCTTTTTAACCTCACTCTCTATGAATTCACCGATTTGATTGGCATTTATATTTTATTTTAATAGTTAAAATAAATAACTTCAAAATGCAAAATACTAATTAATGAACCACCTGAAAATTCCTCTTTCTTACCACCAATGACACATGCTGTACCTTTTGAAAACACTCTATAAATAATATGATCATTGCTATAAGGCAAAAAATGAACTGTGTACACATTTATTCAGAAAGAATAATCTAGATCTCTGCTTCAGAAATGGTTATAAATACAGAAGTTTTTATATTTGATTGTGATATTCTATAGTTTCAGGGTTCTGAACTCATTGCTCTTCTATTTACCTACAAATTTATTGTAGACCCTTCGCCTCTCTCAGAGTACAAACCTGCCTCTTCTAATTTTTTTTTAACTTATCTTAGGCCACATTTGCAAGGGACTGAAATGCATTCAGGATACCTGGAGTAAAACTTATTATGGAGCCGTAAGAGAGGAGACATAATTTTGCCAGATTATCAGGCTAATGAACCTAACCCTTATGCAACCCATGATGTCTCTCTTGAGATTTTTCTGCCATTCTCTATGGTCTGTTTTTCACTTACTTGGCTACCAACTAGTTGCATCACTCTCTATTTAGTATCCTTTCTGGGTCCTTCTTGGATATATTTGGATCACGCTCCACATGCTCCACATCAGGGCATTTTGATAATCTACATCAGGTCTGTCTAACCTTTTGGCTTCCCTGGGCCACATTGGAAGAAGGAATTGTCTTGGGCCACACATAAAATACACTAACACTAACGATAGCTGATGAGCTAAAAAAGGGTCCATGCATCATTTTCATCTTGTTTTAAGAAACTTTATGAATTTGTGTTGAGCCGCATTCAAAGCCGTCCTGGGCTGCACGTGGCCCATGGGTTGCAGGTTGGACACACTTGATCTGCACCTTTTACTTTCTGCCTCAATAGCCAAAGACCTTAGATTCTCACTTTTCAGTCTAACTTCTCAAGGAAAGACTGGCTGACTGGAGATGGACCAGATTCCTACCCAGCCACAATTATGAGTAGGGTCAGGTGGAAGAGAACCTTCTACAAGGAGTGGGTGGGACCCCTTAGAAAGAGGTATTAGTGGGCAGGTTCTAAATGGGCTTGCTTTCCCTACTAACTCCCAGCTATGACTTAAGTCCTGTGTCTGGAAGCATTCTTTAGCAGTGTGGAACTGTGGGACTGTGGGAGTCATGGCCTACAATGGCCTTTGAATGTACCACCTCTTGTGAAATCATCTGTAAAGTGTGCCTTTGTGATTCTGATTTTACAAGGACATTGAGCTGAACTTCCTTGCAGAGAGCTTGAAATGTGACTGCAGCAGCTGACACAGTGGCAATTTCTTTTTGTTTCAAAAACACAGGATACAGATACAGTCACTCAATGCCAAGTAATTCCTCAAAAATAGATTGTCCAAATTTGACACTAGAGAATTAAAAAAACTTAAACTGATTAAGACCTATACTTTCCTATGATTGTTATCAACTATAAAAGTGTGTGTGTGTGTGTGTGTGTGTGTGTGTGTGTGTGTGTCTGTGTGTGTATTTAAATCACATCTTACATCTGTGTTTCCATTGGTTCTTATGTAGGAAAATAAAGTATTTCTTTAAAAATCTCCTGGAATATTTGAAGATAGACTATAAAGACAAATATCGTGAAACTTATTAAGTCACTGTATGAGACAAAATTAAGTTCTCTTAAATAATGTTACTGCATTTTATTACTTACAGGAAGCAAAGGTGACCCCGCAAGTCAGTTCGGCCCACCTGGTCCAAAGGGAGAGCCAGGTAGCCCTGGATATCCAGGTAGAGCTACATATTTTTCTTATTAAAACAAAAAGATAGACTTTATTTGAAAAATAGAACAATTATTTTGTCCTCTGAGGAGGCAATGATTGTATTAGTGTTTGATTGCCCCTTTGCCCATTAAGATATATATCAGAAGGATTATGTATAAACATGGCACGATACCCCAGCCTGGAAGGACACCAGGATTATACACCGGTTATGCGCAGTATTTTCCCCACCATGGTTCCTGTGACCAATGACATTGCTGTAATAGTACCCTCCCCTGGGCATGCCCAGGTTTTGACACAGTCGAAAATGACTATGGCAGACAATTAAAATGTGGACTATTTTGTGGTCTCCTTAATTAAAAACGATACATGAGCAATAACCACTCACACTGACTACAGCTGCAGGTTGTCATTTTCTTACTCAGAAAAGCATGTGCCAGCGAGGCATGCCATGGTTAAGGCGTCACTGAATACCTCCTTTACTCAGTACCTCATTTACTAGGAACCAAGCAAATGCAGAGCCTTATCACCAGCAATAAACCTAAGTGCTTCAACATGGTACCTTGTTTATCATAACCACTGAGGTGCAACCACTTAGAACAGGTTAGGACCTACCGGTGACATCTTGCCCTCCAGTTGACGCTGCTGCTGGCTGCAGTCCATGACTCCCAACTGACGAAAGGTGCATCCTCTTTAACTTCGTAATTCTACTCATAGGAATTTATCTTAAGTCAGTCATCAAACAAGTGTGCATGCGCTGGGATATCCAATACGTGGGAGGAACAGTGCCCATCCCCAGATGATCGGTGAAATAAGTTATGCCGAATGCCACTTAGCTAATAGTGGACAGGTTAGAAACCAGATGTGGGTCCCTTGTAAATGAAAGCATATCATATTAATAGTTTTGTGCATTATCTTTAAAAAAACTCCCTGTGGTTATCTTATAGCCATGTTTCCTTCCATGCAATAGAAAGAAAATCTGAGTAGAGTGAGTATGGGAAGTTTCATTTTTTTGTTTTCTATTGCCTGATTGCTAAAACGGAAGTCTAGCAGAAAGACATTGGCTTCCTATTACAATGGCTTCCTTTCCCATATGGGACTTTTACCTCTGACACTGTCAAATATATTTAGAAAATACAGTATTTTAACTGAAGTGTGTCACTTACACATACATTTGGAGGGGAAAATAGTTTTGAGGTTGGCATTATGGGAGTTCATAAGAAAAACCAGAGTGAGAAGTCTCGGAAAGGAAAAGCAGTGCTTCAAAGCCAGCCTCCATCATTACTGTGCATGTGGTCTCGGCAAGTTGCTCATCATCTCTGAGCTCCGTTTTCTCACCGGCAAATTGGCCCCGTGCCTCTCATTCTCAGGATCAAATAAGACTCCTTAAGAGAAATTTGTAAACTGAGAATTGCTACACAAATGTGAAGTGTGATAGTCATCATCAGTCAGCAAAACATTAAAAGATTTTTCTACAGTTATTGGTATTTTCATGTAAACCCTGCAGAGGGTAAGATTTTATAAGCTGAAAGTAATCCAAAATAGAACCTTTCAACATTACCTAATATTTTAATTTAAACATCATGAATATGAGTTACTTTATGCGTACACTTAGGCTTTTTCCAGAAAATTTGACTTGGCGTGACTTCCCTGGTCTCCTGTAGTTAGCACCACTTAAATTGTTCCCTTTCCCTATGCCATAGCTTTAGCTTAAAATTTAAAAATTACATCATCTGTTATTCACCAGCTCAGAGTTCACCTAAATATGCCGTTTCCATTGACTGGAGAAGGCTGCATTGAATTTAAATGAGCCCGATGAGAGGGCATGGAGCTGCTGCCTGTCTGGGGGGATTCTGTCTGCTTGGACTGGGTTTAGTTCCACCTCCTCCCTTCAATTCAGAGAGGAAATACAGTGCAGATGAACTCAGAAATTCTCTTCTTAATGCAACTGCGATTGGGGGGGGGGGGCAAGCCTTTTAATGCTCCAGTTTTTTTCATTTGGCGACGAGAATAACACTGCCTTACATTACCGCAGGAATGTGTTCAGGATAAATAAAGTAACACACAGAGAGGCTCATAGATCTTAAATTCGATCAAGGAACAGTACAGAGAACCGTAGGCTTGTTTCACGTGTGTTATAATAAATAATGATGATTGCCCTCTGGGTTTGTAGATACAGAGCCATATTTTTTAGTTGCAGATTCAACCAGTCATTTTTAGCACAAACTGTTGGTTTATCCTATTATATAAATATAAGTTGTCTTAAAGTCACACGTCGGAAATAAACACATGGGGAAACAGCCATCTTCTCTAGTGATCAAAGCAATGCCATTTCATGTAAGTCTGGAATGTTCTTTTACCCTTACTAAATTGGCAAGAAAACAAACCAACCAACTGAAAAGTCCTCGGTGAGCGCGTACCCGACTTTGGACGTGCGCGGATGGGGCTGATGGGGGTGACGTGGGGGGTGATGTGGGGGGATACGGGCAGGTGCGGCAGGCCGCCAAACCACCGGGCCCCCTCTACCAAGAACCAAATGCTGAACGGTTTCTTCTAGAAGACCAGAGAACGGTTCGGCTGTTGTCTTCAGCAAGTCGCTGCCCCGAGAAAGGGTCTGTAGTGGATTGTTTTTTGCTTTTGTTTTTGTTTACCTTAAGGAATATGTCCACAAGATACAATGTTTGCTGTTCTGGAATGGGACTCAATGAGGGAAAACCAGCTGTGAAGGACATTAAGAGGACCATGGGGGGGACCAAAGTGTGGAATGAGTATTAGATGAGATTAAGCGTTGTTATTGTTTTGGCTGTGATAATGTTATGTTGGCCATGTAGGCAAATGTTATTTTTCAGACGTACCTCCTGAGGTATTTAGGTAGGGGTGGAATTCCATGACATCTGTGACTTATTTTAAACTATATCAGCATTTTAAAGTAAATTAAAAAGATCTATCGTACTATGTTACCTAGAAACTCTACTCCTAGGAATTTTCCCTAAGGAAATCATTTAATAGTAGATATATTTATTAAAGATGTTTAAAGACTATTAAGCATAATAGCAAAGAGAAAAGACTTGAGTGGGCAAGAGTAGGAAAAATTTGGATTAATTAATTTGGATTAATTCAATAAGTCATTTAAAAACAATAATTAGGAAAATATGGACAAACTTGGAAAATTACTTATGACTCAACGCTAATTTAAAAAGTCAGAATATAAAATTGTGGGTATTACTTGCACTTTGTATGCATATGAAACATGTGTAAGGTGTTTTGTTTTCACTATTTCCTGAATGTTGTCTTTGCAATACAAAAACCATTAATATTAAAAAGTAAGAATAGAAGAGAATAGTGAGGGTTCAATAGATTTACTACCTCAGAGAGCAGTCAACACCTGCTCGGGTTTTGATCTTTCTTCAGGTCACTTTGGAGCCCCCGGAGACAAAGGCTGGCCCGGTGTTGCAGGGCCCAGAGGACCACCAGGAAGCCCTGGACAGCCTGGCTGCTCCGGACCCCCAGGATGTCCAGGTACCTTGAACGGAAGCCTGGAAGTCTCCCAGGCATGCACTTATCTCTTGGTGTATCAGAAAGAGCCAGTCTTCACTTAGACCTGGGTTCGTCTCTGGCTCTGCCATTTCCCAGACCTGGGACAAGTCACTTAACCTTATCTACTCCTCACCTATCCATTGCAGGTGGTCCTGACTCAATGAATCGGTCTGCGAGTAAACTCAGAAAATACCCATCAAGTGCCTCGCAGGGTCCTAGGTACCAAGGGATGGCCTGACAGATAGAAGCTTCTTTCCAGCTCTCCCTGATTCAACTCCCATTCAGGATGCTGACTTTTTCCTTCTCCTGTAGACTTACACCATTTCCGTTTGCCCCGGGAATACTCGCCAGCAGTGTGTGTGGCTGCGGCATTTACCCCACCATAACTCGTGGATGACAGTCCTAACCTCACCCTTAAAGTTTGCCAGGACATATCTCGCTTCTATTATTATTATGTTCACATCGCTCTAGTATATCGGTAGTCTTTGGAAACAAATGGCATCGTTCTATTTATAGCATTCTGTTTTTCATAGTGGTGTTTTCATTTACAAAATATGGTTAATTCTCCATCGCTGAAAATGTCAGATTGAGAAAAACGCAGCATTCCTTCATGTGGGAAAAACTGTTAAATTCTGATCATCACATACATGTCTGTTACAGTAGGACGAGAGACGAGGGCTGTGTAGAAATTGCTCCAGGAACAGTTTTTATGTTTTACTTGCACATCGAAAACCAGTCAGATTAGCTTCAGCCTCCAAGAACGTGTTTACGTGAAATGGAATAAATGCAGTCACAAGCCACATTCTGTTTTTTCCAAGCAGGAAATGGGTTTTAAAGCGACTGTCACACATATAGCACAGTATTTTAATGGCTCCTCTTCAGAATAAAGTGAGGGTTTAAAATCCTCATTGGCACTTAATCCACTCAAAAGTGTGTGTTCTCCTTCTAAGTTAAATTTTATCCTTAGAGTTAGGAGATCTAGAATAAAAAGTAATAAAATGCTGTTCCGGGTTACACATATATTAAGAACACAGATGACCTTCCTAGGGAAGGTCACTCATATGTCATCTGATATGAGTGTCTACAAAATCTGTCACCCTCAGGTAATCAAGGGATGCCTGGGCCACAGGGACCTCTAGGAGAAATGGGGGATCCTGGACCAAGAGGACTTGTGGGGGATCCAGGGACACCAGGTCTTCCGGGAGTAAAGGGTAAGTCAACAGGAAGCCTGACCCATCAGAAAGATCCAGCCCAATAGGGCAAGTTCACGGTGCCGTTCTGGCGCCCGAGTGACATTGCTCTTGGTCATCGTGGCTCTTTCCCACTGACGTCATTAGCACCTTCCTGTTCTTCCTGACCCAGGGCTGTGTTCGGACCCAGCTTGTACCGAAATGACAGTGTTACCATCTCGTCGTTTGAGGGCATGTCCCCCCGGTGCTCTCCATAATGTTCAGGCATATTCATTTCCTCTCTCCCCAGAGAGCTAAGCCCCTATTATGTCCTAGATTCTAGATTCTAGGTTCACAATTTTGAAGAAAATAGACATGGTTTCTGCTTCCTGGAGCTCATGGTTTAGTAGGAGACACACATATTAAAAATCCATGTGTAAATAAATATGTATTTACCAGTTATGATGGCGGGAGGAAGAGAAAAGAATAAGATGCTATAGAGAAAAAGGGAGTATTAATAATATTCATTATCCTGTTAAAGACACATTTCTTTTTCCTGGTTGAATGTTTTGGCCTTTACAGGTATAGTAGACTGGTTATTATATAGATCTGATTAATATAAGATATAATATGATGTGACTTGATATGCTATATCATGGTATCATATAATATCATATCATAAATATAATTTATTAACAAATCTTCGCCCCTCCCCCATTCATCCATGGTACTTATTCCACTTCAGTTCATTTCTTCCACTTTCTATATATCTTTATTCCATGGTTACTTTGTGTGTACCTCTAGTTGCTAGCGTACCATTTGTATTGTATCACAGTTGTTTGTTTAGTGGTCTTTCTCACCTAGTAGAATATGGTTTTTTAAAAAGCAAGGGTTCTTTTAATATCCTTGGCATCTAGTAGATACCCGATACGTCTGTTGGCTGCTTATTGTAGGTATTGTTAAGTTTATGGATAAATTAATAAATGAAGAAATGGATAAATAGAAGAATGAACAACTGAGCTCATAGCTGTGAAGCTGAGGGTCTTCACCTCAATCAACATTGAATCATCAGGCCATACTTGGCATATTTCTATCATCAGGCCCCCTCTCTCCCACCTCCCTTCCTTTTCTGCCCACTTACCTCTGCTTGTTGACTCACACATACTCTAAATTTTGAGGAAATGAAGAGTACCTCCCCTTGGAAGAGTTGGAAATCCCTTCTTTGGGACTTAATCATGCTATTGCTTTGGAGCAGTGTTGTATGTATTACCTGGAGCAATTCTGCAGAGAGGGAAGCCCTTTATTTTGAAAGGTTGGTACACTTATATATTTCTCTGCAGCCAAATGATGTGATGGGAAAAACTCCCCCATATGACATCTTGGTGTTGTTTTTCTCCCTCCTCATTGGCATTTTTAGTCATGCAAAGTCCAGTGATTTGTGGTAAGTCTAGGGTTTCAAGCAAAATGATCATCGTTAACGAGTTTCTCTGGGTATTGTGGCCATTTAAGCCTTACAGCACTGGTGGGATAGTCTTCGACACTTTTTTTTTTTTTTTTTTTTTGAGTATCTGGAAGACAAAATTGGTAAAGAACCAAAAGAGAACATTTCCCATGATTAACCACTCCTCCTGCATTCTCACGTCTCCCTATCCTAGTTCAGTGAAACAGTGAGGGTTTCCAAATGTCTGGGTGCCTTCACAGTATACACCCAGTGTGACTACGATGACTACAATCTGACTATTACTGATGCTTCCTTTCCTTCCCTTGAATGAGTCTGCACTTATCTCATACCTTCAGTATGACAGGTTATTAAAAAACAAATAGCTAATAAATTTGATCCAATAACAAAATCACTTGAAAAATCATCACCACATCTTAAAAATCTGGGCTATGAAATACATTTGTGAAGAAGGTGAGGAAGTGACTGTATGAACCCAAACACCCCAGAGTACGGATGGGCTCTGCAGTGGGGCTTCCTGACCACACAGTGACACTGTTTCCTTCCCAACAGCCCGGCGAACAACCCATCTTTAAAAGAAACAAACACATTGAAATACATCCCTGAAAACTCACATGTCTACGATATGAATCCATCATTGCACTTTATCATGCTGATACAAAAATGAACCACACTCCAGCAGAAACACTTTGAACTGAGAAACTAAATATTTGAAGTACGTTCTAAGTAAGTCAAGGGCCCTGGCTTGCTTGTTTGCACAAACCAGCTGCTGAACTCAGAGCTGTTTGCTCTGCCAGCACGGGCCATATGGATCCTGAGTCCTGTTTGAGCTCAGGCAGCTTTCAACTTGAACTTAAACATATGCTAAAAATGGCTCGATTCCGAGATTTAAATGTTCAAGTGTGTATACCCTCTGAAAGGAAAACACTCACTTCCTAGTTGAGCATTCATATAGGATTGAGATAAAGGAAGCTGACCGAAAGACAACTCTCTGTACCATCACAATGACTGTAAACAATGTGAATTGGGGTACTTCGATTGGTGGCAAGCAAAGTAAATTCCATAAAGAAAAAATAAAACACCTCAAAAGATCTTTTTCAGCAAAGAAATGCCATGCACCTTAGAGTGTGAACATCATAGAAGCATTCTCCCTCCCGTTTTACAACCAGAGGTTCCTCTCCTGCTGCACCCCCACAGCGCCTCCCAGGCCCGAGGTGATTACCTGTTGGTTCTGTCCAGTCAGGGACTGCTCCTCTCTGGTTCCTCATGGTCTCCTTCAGCGCCTGTCGCTAAGTACATGTGGGGCCTAAAAGCTCGACAGGTTAGGACACCTCTTGGGCATTCCTTCAGAGGCATCTGATTTCAGAATCTGTTTTGATAAGTTTCCAGCCTTCTTCGGCCATGACCTATGGTCACATAGTTCTGTCTTTGCCATCAGCATTAACGTCAGGGTGACTAACTGTCCTGGTTCGCTGGGGACTGAGGGGGTGTCTCAGATGTGGAACTTTCAATGGTAAAACTGGGAAAGTCCCCAACAAACTGGGACAGATTGGTCCCCCTACTAAATGTATAAGCTTGCGTGAAGGCCCGTGGGGACAGAGGAGCGTGTGCGGGCGTTAGAACGAAAGAAAAGCTTCGAGTGGAAATCCAGTCACAGGGCGTCTCTGGCTGACACCGTGATCACAACTGCGGCTGGAGAGGGGGTTCGGTTCTCCGATGGGAGGGAGAGCGCCCCCGCCTGTGAGGGCAGCATGGTGCAGCCTTAAACGATGGTTGTGAAGCAGGAAGGCGAGCAGAGCGCTGAATAAAACCCTCGTTACCGAGCAATGTGCTTTGTTAGCGTAACTGCCTCTCGTCTGCACCGTATGTATTTTATGCGTGAGCAGCTTTCTGATTTAGAGATGGGATTGATAAAAAGCTTTCAGTAAAAAGGAAAAATAACCCTTAGAACCCTACCCAGATGTAGCCGCATTCGATTTCGAAAGATAACGTTGGGTCGGATAAGGGTCGGCCAGTTCAACAATGGTGAGGGGCTGGGCCTGTGACAAGCCGGGATCTGGATGTGCTGATGTGACAATGGAGAGTTGGCAGAAGCTGAGACATTCCACCCCTGGCCAGGTCTCCCTAACCATCAATCTTGGTGGCTGAAGCTAGAGATCAAAACACTCTAAAACAGCAAAGTGGGCTCAAAAATTTATTATCACTTCAGATAGATTGCCATAAACATCCAGCTTTGGCAGATGAAGAAGGTCTGTGTGTTCCTTTGGTGCAAACTTGGAACATTGGCTCGTAAATAGGGGAAAGGATTGGAAAATAAACTAAACCAGAACTGTTAAAAGTGGTTAGGAAACAAGATCTTTAGGGAAAATTAGGGTGTGACCCCCCCACTTTTATTTGATGCAAGAGGATATGGCTCATTTGCACCAATCTAAAGTTTAGAGGACTTGCTTTAAATAGATAATAATTAGCACTTGACGTATTTATAGACACATGGATACCTCTAACTTCTCCAAATCCTCCTCATCCTGTACATCTATCATATGCAAACCATTTCTTTCTATAGCTTTCTCTCCAACCGTTCCATCCCTCGCCCTCCACATTTTCTCATTCACTCATTCGTTCACTCACTCACTCATTCAACAAACACTTCTCTAAGTGGCTACATGGAGAGACTAGAAGACCCGACCTTGCACTCAGTTGAGTTACCCAAAGTAAAGCAGACACCCAAAGACATGGTTGGTGTACAGCAGGGGACAGGCGTGGGGCATCCGGGGAGTCTGTGGGTGTCGTGGGGTAGGTGTGTGTTAGTCGTGTCAGCTGAGGCTGTGCTTATCACAAATTTAAGGGATGTGACCCTAACTGGAGTGAGCTGGCTGTGCCCCGAGGGGCTTTTAGCCTTGGATGAGAAAGGACAGCTGCTGGGTGGAAGATTCCTTAATAAAAGAGGAAGGTTCCCAGGCTGTCTGGGGCCTGGAGAGAAGATTCTTTCAGATCAGTCAGTGGGACAAAGCACTGGAAGCACTGGCAGAGGGCTCAGCACTGTCAGCTATCTGCCTGCTTCCCTTCCTCTCCCCCCACTTGTAAATCTATACATTTATACATTATAAATACATAATAAATATGCTACATATTGTCATATAAACATTATAAACATATAGCCATATCTATACAATATACAAATATCTATCTAATATGGATGGTTTAAATATCTATGTATTTACAAATCTGCAGATTGGCTGTCCAGTGTTCACGTCAGCTTGGTCAATGTCTCTTTAGAGAACTATACTGATGTCTGACAGAAGGATCTGACGGAAATTGAAGACATCATTGAGAGCATGTCTAATTATAGACACTGGAGTTTTTAGTGATCATCATGAAATAAATTTTGTTTCTGAAAAGAGGCATCAGAATGGTTCTCTTTGAAAGAAGTCATTGCAAAAACTTGACCTGTAGCCTGTTCTCTCTGAGTAGCACGGTGATTTAAAAATGGTAGTTGCACCATGCACTCCCCAGTGTGCCACAGGCCCCACCTGCCCTTATTGTCTTACTACCTATACCTGACCAGATCCTGCAGAAATTAGAATGCACAGACCATGGGGGAGTGGAGGGATCCTGACCTTGGATGGAGGGAGGCCTGGGTTGTCTCTTGTCCAATCTCTTTTCTTGTCTAGGATGGTTGTGTTATCATAAAATTGAAGGTCATTTTCTACCCAAGGACTGAGAAATTCTAGACTGTATTTGGTTAGAGAGAAAGATGTTCATGAAATGGTCATAAAATCATAGCAATGCTTTAACATCATCAAAGAAATGGGTGTGTTAAGCAATCTTGGAAGACAATGTCCATCAAATGAATGTGTTAATGACCGCTGGCATGGATTCAGCCCCAGTAATGACTTCTTGATGGTGAGATGTCATGGTTCCTGCCTGGAGAAACTGTCTGTCTCCATCAGCAAACCCTCCTCTGGGCAGTGCCTGCAGGGTTTGGCCAGTGAAGTTCAATGGCTGGTCTTCCCCTGTGGGTCACAGGCCTGTGATGTGTTTCAGGTCCCCCGGGGCCACCGGGCCTGAATGGTCTGCATGGTTTAAAGGGTCAGAAAGGAACCAAAGGCACTTCAGGTAAGAGCAAACCCTCTGTGAGAGGCTTAACTGTAATCAGAGGGCCTCTGGTATTTCTCTGTTCACAAGATTTGGGCTGTGACACTGAGAACCTGGCTTAGCTGAGAGACACAATGTTGGAAGTGTTTTTAGTGCTGAAATGACTTACATACGAAGGACACTTGAGAAAACCCAATCTGAGAAGGAATGGGTGGTTCACAGTGCCCTGTTGATGTTGCTTGGGACTATCTCTACTAAAAGTACTCTGAATAATGGCTTAGGTGGAGCTAGATTTCAAAATGTTATGAAGAACTAATATTAATAAATCACCAGGATGTTTTTCCTATTATTTTAAGTGCGATAATGCCAGTATAAGCACGTGAGTCTAGTTAGTACTCTTAGCATCCCTCAACAGCCTGCTGCTAAAGTAAATGACCTGAACAAATAGCTGTTGTTTTCAGTCTTACAAATCAGTAATCATCAATAACTGAATTTGAGCTTATTCTGTCATTTTAATACAATGCACATTTGTTGCATTATGTCCTCAGAAAAACAGCTCGCCGTCAGACCGATGTAGATTTGAGGGACTGTGGGGAGGGGCTGGATTGCTGTGCTACTAGATTTGAGTCTGTTGAATCTTTACACAGTTTGAAAGGTCAAGGAGTAATTTAGGCCACTTAGGATTCCTTTTGTAACTCTTCCTGATAGTCTGATAAAACGTGTGTCCCCTCCAAGAAACGGAAGATACTCCATGTTTTAATGTGCAACTCCATAATACTTCTATTTCTATGTCAGTTTCCACCTTCAATGTCAAACCAGTTTATTCATAATTAGGTATTGTCAGATCTCGTTTGCTTTCATGCTTCCTGTTGTAGAGACCGAAGGGCTGGCGTTGTCACTAAGTTGTTCTTTTATAAATCTGGGAAAAACAGTTGTAAAGTCAATTAAACCTATGGGTGGCAAGTGTGATGGGTCTCGGGAGAGAGAACGGTGACTCAGGAAGCACACACAGTTGCATGGACACCCTTGCAGCCATTGGCCGGTCCCCACAGCGTGTGCTGCTCCCCTGTCACACCCCTGTGTGGAAGCAGTAGCTTTCCCAGCACCGTGATGGGGACCAGCGTGGAGGCGATGCAGTGCTAATGCTGTTTTCCTCATTAAGGTTTGAGTGAAATGGGCCCACCCGGTCCGATGGGGATGCCTGGGCTGAAAGGAGAGATGGGAGATCCCGGGAGCCCAGGAATTTCTCCTCCAGGCCTGTTTGGAGAAAAGGGTCCCCCAGGACCCCCAGGTAAGAAGCAGCATGCGTTGCTCCCCCTCTCTCAATAACACAGTAAAAACTTCCCAAATGTAATGAGGCTCACATCTGCTGATGTCCTTCCGCAGGGAGACCCGGACCACCTGGTCCGCCAGGTGCCCAAGGAGAAGCTCCTAAGGGTGTCATTCCTGAGCCGGGTCCGCCTGGAGACCGAGGGCCTCCTGGTCCTGATGGTCCGAGAGGTATGAGAACCTCATGGTGAAGGCTGGAGACGCCCCTTCCCTTAGATGCTGCCAGGTCTGTGGGGATGTAGGGCCAGTGAATGGCAGTGCAGAAGCACCTTAGCGGCCTGTCCACTGGGCAGGTGGAGGAGGTAGGCGTGTGGGCTGGCAGACCACGCCCGGGACCACAGCTTCAGGCCACCCCTCTGTGGGTACAGCTGTCCCTCAGAGCCAGCCCTTCCCACCGCTGCCTCGATGCTCAGCACGAGGGCGCAGACGTGGCTGGCAGGAGGAAAGCTCCTCCTAAGCGTGGGTGCCTGGCACCGGCCCCATAAACCACGGCTGCTGGCCCAGCTGACAGCACCCAGGCCTGCAGACACACACACAGGAGCAGAGTCTCTTCCCAGGCTGCTAACAGTACCTTTTGTTCCTCTCATCACTTCACAGGGACAAACGCTAGCAAGGCAACATCTAACAAAACAGGGTTGGACCAGAGCTGCTCGGGCAGTGGGAGGAGAGCGTGACTCAGCACAGTGTTTTGCTAAATGCAGATAATCGTATTCCCGCTAACCCACAGAATCTTCTAGTGAGACACAAACACGCCATCCTTACATGTTTAGCATTTCAGTAAAGGCAGGATTACAATATTACATAATTCTATTTTATTGAAAAAAATAAAAGTGCTTGGAACTGTGCTAAGTATACAAGCTCAGCAGAAATAGACCTGGGGTTCAATTTCTGTGTGTAGACATTTGTTCTCAAATTGGGAGATAAGTTTAATCGAGGGAACATTCCTTTCACATCAGCCAGATTTTCTACAAACCTTATCATTCTCTCTGTCTCTGTCTGTCTCTCACTTACCTACCTACCTATCATCTACCTATTTGTATCTATCTATTTCTATGAATCTATCTATCATCTATTTATATCTATCATCTATTTATATCTATCATCTGTATCTATTATCTATCTACCTATCTATCTATCTCTATCATCCTCTATCTTCTATCTATCATATTAAAGCAGTTGGATGGCGATGCGGACACAAATCATAAACTGATACTCCCAAAAGGAATGTCTCTGAAGGGGAGGAAGGCTTCACTTGGGTCCGTTTTGACTAACAGTTCCTAACAGGGCTACACCATTTCTCAGTGTGGGCTCCATGAAACCTACTCTGTTTCTGCTACTATTGATTTTCTTATTCTTCCCATTTCCTCCATCCCTTGCTTGCATACCATTAAATTACTTTCTTTAAGATGCTCTCAGGCAGCTGGCACACACGTTTATCTTTGACTGAGAGAATCTCTTTGCCTCCTCCCTGTGGTCAGGACCACCCGGGCCTCCAGGTCCCCCTGGGAGTGTTGACCTTCTGCAAGGGGATCCAGGCGACTATGGTCTGCCGGGGCCTCCAGGTCCCCCAGGCCCACCAGGCCCTCCAGGATGCAAAGGCTTCCCAGGATGTGATGGGCCAGTCGGCCAGAAAGGTATGAGTACAAGTTGTTCCTCACATAGTACGTATTTTGCCCTTAAGGGTCTGGGGTATTGGACCACCATTAGCTAATTCCTATTTCCTATGGCAACAGTGACTGCATTTCCTAATACCTTGACTCTCCAAAGAACCATAACGTTTGGGTAACAGTTGGACAAGTAAGAAGAAGAAACACAAGTTCATCTTCAGCCCCTAATAACATACTTGATAATCTTTTAGACAAGAATTGAACAACGGAAGTGTAATGCAAGCTACATGTGTAATTACAAGGTATAGCCACATTTTTAAAACAAGGAAAACAGAAGAGTGAAAATTAATCTTCATCTTTATGTCATTTAACATAATATATTAAACTATTTTAACATATAATCGATTACTAGTGGGACAGTCAGGACTCATCGTACAAGCCTGCTTCCTCTCCACGTGAGAGCCTCCTCCTCCCCGCCTTTGAAGTCCTGGGCGGACCTCACACTTATAGCACAACCTGGGGTGGACCCGCCAACTTCAAGTGTTCAGCCACCACGTGCTTGGGGGCTGCTGTATCCAAAGTTCAGGTTAAGACTGCTGACTTTGCTCTTTTAGATCCATGAAAGAGGTTCCATTACTGTATTCCCCCACGATTTAAGGCTGAAATATTGAATTTTATTAGTTTTTTTGCCTAATTGCTCACATTAGTTTTAGTTACTAGGATTTCAAAGAATTATTAGGTTCATAGAACTTTTTTTGTTGAAAAGGGACTGATCACAGTGATCCATTTTAACTCTCTTATGACATAAATAAGGAAGCCAGATATGAGAGAAGCAAGTGTAGAAGCTTGCAGGAGCCCTGTCACAGGTACTCTGCCTGGCTTCTGAACCAGATGTGAAATGAGGCAAAAGATCTGGGTGGAGGGGAGATCAAAATCACTATGAGGCTGCCACGACTGCAGTGCAAACGGCATTGTGCAGTGCACAACCTGTGCAACATAACCACCCTCATCACCTTTATTAGTAATAAAACAAAGTTTAGAGAATGTGGCTCATTTCTGCAGGTATGTGGGCTTCTAATCATTGAACCCCAGAAATGAACAGACATGCTATCACTCTGGTCACCAAGAGGAAAGACTGGCTATGCCACCTCCTTCCTCTCTCAAATCAGACACTCCACCTCCGCAGTTGCTACTCTAGAGAATGAACCCCCAACCCAGAAATAAACTTCAGGATTGGGAAATAGCATGCCTATAAATAGCAGTGACCTACAATGGGATATACAGGTAGTTAGAAATCCCGGCAGTGGGCGTAAAGGCTGAAGAATGCCCAGCTGTGGGAAGGGTAAGGGGGTCTGCTCGATTTATGTTTTCATTATAAATTCACACGGTGGGAAATGTTTTATCCACAAACACTTCCTAAGCACCTGCAGGCAGGTAGTGAGAGTCCTCACTCTTACTAAGCAAAGAGTTGCGTGGGCAAAGACATTCAGACGAAAGTCTCCATCGATAGAATCGGAGGGACGTGCCCAATGAAGGGACACGCTTCCGTGAGACCTTTTCAGGAAGCAGCTGGACTGGGGCTGAGATTCCAGGGAGGGCTTCCCGGAGGAGGTGAGGCGTGGTCCGCACCCCACGGGACTGGGGGGTTCATGGATGAAGGAGGAGAGATGGGGTGGCCCAGACGGGCGCAGACTGGCTGTGGCGGAGGCTGGGCGGGTGGTGGGAGCTGGGGCCTGGGAGGCACATGGTCTCCGGATAACAAGCACCTTTTCCTTCTTTCCCCTACAGTTCCCGTCCTCTGACTGTCCCCAGAGACAGTTCAGGGTTACAGGGCTCACCCCTCTAATTTAGTTTTGTCTTGATCGTGGGCCTTTGGGTGGATTATTACCCTGTCTCCTTCAGACAAAGGCAGCGCCTCTCAGCTTTCAGAAAACAAGTGAGAGACCGCTCCTGACGCCGAGGCCCGCCGTGCCCGCATTTGGTTGGCGTGCGCGCCCGGATTCTGCCCATCACACTCCTGTGGCCCTTAGATTCCTCCGTGCCGGTGACCTCGTGTTTGTATGTTCCAGGACCCATGGGATTCCCGGGGCCTCAGGGGCCGCATGGACTTCCTGGGTCACCTGGAGAGAAGGGTTTACCTGGCCCTCCAGGCAGACGGGGGCCCTCTGGTCCTCCAGGTAAGTTTCTGACGCCTAACCGTCTCCACCCGGCGGCTCACACGCAGCACTCCGTTTAGACGTTCACCCTGCCGGTCTCATCTCTCAGAAGGGAATTCCTCCTAAATTCCCAGCAAATTCTTCTGAGTCCAGCCCCTTCTGATGTAAAGATTGTATTTTCTTCAGGCTGCCCTATGAAGCCTCATGTTTGGAAAGCTCATATTTATTATCAGAACAAAACACATTTGAAAATCAGGAGTGGGTTTTGCATTTGCTATTTCTAAGGTAGATAAATCTGTGTTCCCGCCCCCACGAGGCAGAGGCTGGCTTGGTTATTGTTACATGGGGATTGTACATCCCTGTCTCTGAATTTTCACTGATTTTCCTAGATGTTTTAATGTTTTCTCTAAAGTACATTAATCCCTATCAAGTTGAAAGGCTATTTAATTTAAGCCCTGTGGACAACACGTCTTCATCAGTGTCAGAATAGGCTAAGGAAGAGTTGAAAGGGCAAACAGGCGTGTGTATTGGAGATCAGCAGAAAAGAATTAATACCTTTCAAGGTCCTGAGTCAATGTGAGAGCAATGTGGCATCAGTTTAGAGTATTTTGCATTCTCTTAAATTAGCACCCTGGCCCAGAGGAGAGCCACACTGCACTGCTCTGTGGCAGATCAGAGTCCAGCAGGACAAACAGCTGATACTTAGACTCTTGTCACATTTCCTGCCTTTGCGTCACCTATAAAACCTGGCAAATCCACATGGAATTTTCAGAAGCCTTCATGTGGACACCATTTCTATATACATTGCATTGGGGCACAGTTGCTAGCATAAATCAACTCGGATTCTATATTACACAAGAGAGTTTCCTTTCAGGAATTTCTAGATAGGAACACTTCATTACTGAAATTATGGCCATTTTTGTCAGTAACGCTGTGTGGACTTTTAATGTAAGTAAGATGCCGTCACACTGCTCGTCACCGATCTGGTCCTGAAATTATTATTTATGTCCTCAGTCCATTTCACTTTTGTCCTAATTCACAATTTGAAATCTCTTTCCACTACATGAAAATCGCCACGTGGCCTCGTTGTTCTGGCGTGGATTGGATCTCTCCAGGTTCCAGAGGTAAGCATTGCTACCAAATTAGTCAGTGCCTCTAAGGCTGGTTTCCCGTCGTTTCTGTACTTGCCCTTTTCACTCTACTTGTGAGTTAAACTTATTACATTTTTATAAATGGGGCACTGTAATTATATTAGGTTTTAATGCCTTTGCTTCCTCGTTAACAGATACAGTTACCCCACATTAGTGTCCTAATGCCGGCCCCGGGGAGACTCGGCTTATGCTATTTCAGCTTAGACACCGAGTGTGAGTGCTTCCTCTGTCATATGCTGTAGTCCGTACCGGTGGGAGTCTCTTTTATAAGTCCTATCACATAAACACACAGGACATCCCTCCAATACGCAGAATCAGCGCCATGTAAAGATGGGTGCTAACACCCGGCGGGGGACTGTCACCAGCCTTTCCCATCCCGTCCGAGGTGCGTTTGTAAGGAGCGTAGGTCTTTGTGCGTTAAAGGGCAAACACCGTTATTCTTTTCAGCTGAGTGTTCACTCACTTCTCCACAGTGCAAAGGCGGAAGTCTCTCGTGCCTGGCACGTTCGAAGAGAACAGAACAAGTTTCTCAGAAGAAGGGAAGCAAAACCGTGGATGCTTGCGTTTCTCTTTCCCGAGGCATCCGTTATTCACTAACCCTCAGGAAAGGTGCCCTGACTACAGACACCCTGTTGTTTTAGGGCCCATAGAAAAGATGTCTTGGCCTCTTGCTTTCAGGCTCTGGTTTATTAAAAAGTAAGAAAAAGTAAAAAATTGTAAAAAAAATTGCACTATTTTCATATTTATATTTAAAAGTTAAGAGTCGTACACTTATTGAATTTTCACTTTAACCTTTTCAGTTTCTGTGACTGTATGTATATACTCATTCGAAGATAACATCAAAATCCTAAATCTGAGGCATGAGCCAAATGTGCACTCCCCTTTCCCTTCCCTGCTTGGGCTGACATTGGAATCATCTGGAAAAAAACTTACTGGTGCCTGGGTCCCAGCCCCAGACATTGTGATTTAATAAGTCTAGATGGGTCCTTGCACCTGTACTTTTGCAAAGCTTCCCAGCTGGGTGTATTGTACAACCAGGCCTGTGGGCACTGCCCAGGCCATGTCCTGTAGCAACTCAGTTATTTCTGGGGTGGGACGCAGGCATCAGTCCTTTTGTAACTGGCCCAGGTGATTCCAAAGTGCACGTAAGATTATAAGTCATGCTTCGGTGCCTGTGGCAATCCTGAAATTCTCTCTGACAGACACTGTGGAACCCCCCTCCCAGCCCCCCTCCCATTCCTTTCTCCAGCTGCAATGTAATGACTTAGAGTGACATTACACTGCACATTAGGAACCCACAGTGCCTCTCCCAAGGTGAGCTGTGGCCCCAAAACTGGAAATCCTGTGAAGGTCACCGGATTCTTGCTGACTCAGCCAACCTTCACTAGTTCATACTTCTTTTGCTTCCTCTGAAATTGCATTCACTCATTTAGGCAGTCATTTATTCAACACAATGCTTTCTGGAGGCTTTCCATGCACCCCGAAGTGAGCACCTTCATGGCGCTTGTAGGGGCTTATTGAGCATCCTTGATCACCTTTGGGTGCAGTGTCAAGAAGCCTAACTTGCGTGCACAGAAGGAGCTTGTTCACGAGCATTTGACTCCATCACACGTGCGGTGTTCCCAATTTCAGGTGAACAGGGGCCACCTGCAGATTTGGACGACTGCCCACGAATCCCTGGGCTTCCTGGGGTGCCAGGCCCACGAGGACCCGAAGGAGCCATGGGGTTCCCCGGAAGGAGAGGCCCCCCAGGACCAGGTACGACTTCACACTGACTGTTCATTATTTGTATATTATGTTGCTGAAATAAAAATCTTGGTTTTTTTTTTTTTTTGCTATGTAGTTTTTTGTTTTTTTTTTTTTTTGAGCCTAAACAACTAGTGAAATGAAGTCATGAGAATTTCTGTCTCCTTATACAAATTTCTTTACGTTCACCTAAAGGTTTAATCCTGTACTAACTGGATCTACACATCGCTTCCATTTTTATGTTGAAATCTTACTGAAATCTTTTATACTTGTGCAGGTATGAAATCCCTTAGCCCAACACAGTAGCTGCTCTATTAATAGTCACTAATGTCTGTGGACTTGCTTTTAAATGAAAAACTATTGAATTGGGGCTCCATGGAGCAGCAACAGCCTACAAGAAGGGAAAAGAGGTGTGTCCTCTTGGAGGAGGGGGAGGGGAGGGTTGCCCTAGATTATGGCAATGACTGTCATTCCATTGACTTGAGCATCGCTCACTCAATGTCAGGGTAGCAAGATCCTTATGTAAGTATTTGAACCAAACCATTCCTTTAAAAGTACCTTTCAAATGGTGTGTTTTCTCTTCTCATATCGCCACCACCTTGGGTAATTTACAGAGAGATGAAGGGGTCCAGGGCTGGTCATCTAAGAGGACACTGATCTCTTTGGACCAGTGGGCAGGGCCCGGGATTCTAGATAACCTGGAGAGGCAGGAGGGCATTCTCTTTCCCTTCCCCGCCATCGCCCACCTGTGGTTTTAGCTCTTTTTGATTTAGGACCAAAGGAATGGGAAGCACAACTGAATTTTGCACCACCTGTTTTTCTCGTGTTTTCTTCAAACCCATGTAGCGAAGGGCCCCAGAGATGTCCCCTCCGCTGGGGTCTCAAGTGGCTCCTGGGTTACGTCTGGAACAGCTGTGGAGCCCTCCTCAGATCAGGACGGAGTCATTGGTCATAGTTGCTGCTCGGCGCCTGCGTCTGTGCACTGAGTTCGCTGGGGGTGCACTGGCGCAGCCGCTGGGGGTTGGAGGCAGTTACTGAACTCCTCTTTGCTTTGCCACACGTTGCATGGCTAGAGCTCTCAGTCGGGCAGGGTAACTTGTCACTCACCCTGATTTTCAAAACCAAGCTGTCTCGTTGTGTACACCAGGGCCGTCCGGAAAGTAGCCAGCCATGCTACATAAACGACAGGCATGTATTGCTGGACTTCCCCCCACCCCCGAGACAGCCCTCGTATATTCGCGACATCGAGGACTGGGTCCCTGTACCTTTAAAAAAAAATCATTTCCCTCAAGTGGAAGATGTGGCTGTGATGGGGTTCTGCCAATCATTTCAGTCAGTACCCAGATCCCCTCTACTCCTTCTAAGTGTGGGAGGGGGTGTCTCGGGCAATACCAATGTGAATAAGATGTGGGTTTTCCCCCCTCTAGGGTCTCACAACCTCATGGCAGAAATCCTAATTTGTGTTTGAAACGAGTTTCACACAAAGGGCATTAGGAGAATGGGACAGGGAGAGCGGAATTCCGCTGTGGGGGAATCACAGAATTAGGATGATGCTAATTGCAGAATTAGAACCTGCGTTTTAACAAGAGCCCCGGAATATGGATATCGTTGAAGTTGGAGAAACCCTCACCGTGTTACTGTCTGCGTGCTGCTCTTCAGGAGTCCGCTAAGCTCACCGCTTCCCGTGACCCAGTCCTTGCTGTTGGTTAGAAGCACCTGGGGGGGCTGGAAAAAACCCGGCCGCCTGGGCCTCAGTCCAGACCAACAGAATGCAGAGGGGACCAGAGCCCAACTATCAGTGGTTCGAGAAAGCTCCCAGAGGCTGTGGCAGGCAGCCAGGGCAGAGACCCACTCTTTCACCCCAATATCTGTTGGGGCTAGATAGGTGCTTGGATTCCCCCATTGTGGTGGCTTCGGAAAAGAACCAAAGACTGTAACTGAGAAGCAAAGAATCAAAATGGGCAAGTTCTGTGCACCTGGACTTAATACAGTAGCCCCTCCTTTAACCCCCGGGGACGGGTAGGTGCCGGATAAATGTAAGTAGACTCTCCGTTAACCGGAACTCACGCAACCGGCACGCTCAGGCGTCTGGCAGAAAAAGAAACCGGCAACTGCTTGAAGGAGCCGTTTGCTTGGGTTCCAGTTAACAGGGGGCCTACTGGAGTTCGGGCACGTGCACGATTCTGTCCTCCGAGAAGGGGACTTCTGAAAGAGGGCCCCGGTGTGATCACCTGTCGTGTCATTCCTCCTGACGTGGGGTCACAGGGGCTCATCCTGCTGCCGGGGGGCCTTCTTTGGCTTCCTGCGCCCTCTCCTTATGGATGGCCCTGGCCCTGCCTGCTGGCAGTGGGAGGACCCCGCGGCCACAGTCGAGCCACCGGAGGTGATTGTGTTTAGCAGAGTGCCCAGCCCTCCCCGGGACACGTCATGGTCTTCCCCATGCTGCACAGCATGGGCCGCCCTGCTCCCCGGTTCGGCCCCCGCCCGGGAGCTTTGCGCCCTGCTGGGCACCCGCGCCCACATCAGGGCTCCCTGCCGGAACCCTTGTTTCCTGATGTGGACCTCTGGGGTCCTGTTATGAAGGACCTCTCCTTGCCAGCACTATAGTCTCTGGTCCCCTCTTCCTGTGTATCTCCGCAGGCCACCCTACATGCGATGGCCATGTTGTCCCGTTACTGAAGAGTGACGAGTCCATTCTGAGGGTCTAATGGGGCGCAGCCCTGACTGGCGTGGGTCATCTGTAGGTGTGAGGGGCCGGAGATCCCACCCCAAGGTTGGCCGTGGAAGGCCGACTGCCACTACCAAGTGCCAGCTGGTTTCCTCCTGTTTGCCCTTCAAAATCGTTTTCGTCGCTGAGCCGGGGAAACCAAGCACATAACTGAGTTCTACTTAGGGAAAGACCAAACTTCGGGCTCTCCTGCGCCGGAGCACAGGTCACGGCCGCGCTAAGTGTGACCGTGTCTGGTAGGGGGCGTCCACAGAAAGGCCGACGCCTGTCTGCACACACGGCTTCCATCTGCGACTCCTCCCCGTGATGAACCCCAAGGCCATTGCCAGTGCGGTCTGAACTGTGACTGCCTCGTGGGCGCGCCCGCCCCGCTGGGCGGTGTTTATCTTCCAGTGGACAGGTGACCTCTCAGAGGAAGCAATCTGTTAACGGTGGAGGGCCCTCGGATGCGGTTTTATTCTTTAAAACCAGTTCCAGGTGGAGAACACGTCTGCGCAGGGGAAAGTTCTAGGCACACAACCCAGATTAGCAAAGGCACGCTTCCTGTCTTCCATGTCATCGTCTGACCATGGCCCGTCTGTCCTACAGGGAGAGCAAAGCCTACCTGCTGACCTGTGGCCAGAGAACTCTTCTCCCTGGCCGACAGGGATCTCGCCCCTTGTCCCTACCTTGGGGGCCATGCCTGCCCCCAAGGGAGGAACCCGTTCGCTGGTGTGTGGCCGCGTGGGCAGCGCTTCCCCAAAGCCTAGTGGCCGCGTGTTGGAATGACCTTGCCGGGTAGGAGAGAGGGAGACTGCTCGGAGCTCATGGTCGGGCCCCGAGTTCCTCCCCACAGCACGGCCGTGCTCTCTGCAGCTGCCCGAGGAGTCGTGCCGCCTAGCCATCCCGGAAGGGGCGGCTCTGCCAGGGCTGGGCGGGGCCGGGGCGGGGCTCACCCGGTGGGGGAAGGGCTGTCTCACCCCGTGGGGGAAGGGCTCGCTCACCGGTGGGGGAAGGGCTGTCTCACCCCGTGGGGGAAGGGCTCGCTCACCGGTGGGGGAAGGGCTCGCTCACCCGGTGGGGGAAGGGCAGGCGTCTTCCCTCCCTCCCCGAGTGACAGGCATGCGCAGAACGCAGGGCAGGCATGACACGGCATTCCATGAGAATCTGCCTGTGGGTCAGGGGTGAGAACGCCCCATGGCTGCACCCTCGAAGCCAGGAATGCCCCGCCGCCCACATGACCGTAGGGCACCTGCATAGAGCACGGGGCGGAGGGACTGGCTGGTTGTGGGGACAGAGGTTTGTGTGGGACACTCAGGCAGGTGACACTAGGACACATTTTAAAAGCAGTGACTGAGGTTTGGTGGCGCACGCGTTTCAGATGGCTGTAAGGGGCTGGTGGGCTGTGTGAGAGTGCAAAGTCCAGTGACACAACTGCCTGGTCACCAGAGTGTGGTAGTCCCCTGCTGTCAGCCCTCAGGTGGCCCCCAAAGCCCTTGAAGAACAAGTCCGAGGGTAACAAAGAGTAAAGGTTACTTAAGTGAGGTCTCTTTGACCTAATCAGTTTGATTTTAGGGTAATTTGTGGCAGAGAGAGAGAAACAGAGACAGAGACAGAGAGAGAGGCATAGTGAGACAGACAGAGAGAGGAGAGACAGAGACAGATAGAGACACAGAGAGACGGAGAGAGAGACAGACAGAGACAGAGAGATAGTGACAGACACAGAAAGACAGAGGAGAGACAGAGACAGAGAGACAGAGAGACAGAGAGAAAGACACAGAGACAGACTGAGACAGAGAGAGACACAGAGAGGGAGAGAGCGGGGAAGGAGGGAAGGAGGGAGGGGGAGAACACGGACCAGAGGCAGGAGCCCAGAGGGCTGGGAATCCCGGTTGTTAGAGCTCGCGGGGATGAGCGCCCCACAGGCCAGGTCGGTAGCAGCCACTCTGAGCAGAGGCCAGTGTGGCGCATGAGTTGGTGTCACGGCCAAAAGCACCTTGAGCACCAGTTTGGCTGCTGCTGAGCCCCTGGCTTACACCGTCCGAGGGTAGGCTGACCAGACGCCTGTTTTCTTTAAGTGGGACAGAAAACGACGGTCCTGTCTGGTTCCGATGGGACATCGGGTCAGCCTACTGACACCTTGAATTTAGCGAAGTGAGACCAGGCTGAGCGTAAGTCCCATTTGAAACAGGACAGGACCGTTGTTTTCTGTCCCATGTAAAACAGGACACGTGGTCACAAAGGTGCCCCTTGTCACAAAGTGGGAGCTGATGGCCGATGGCACCGCCGTTCACTGCTCTCCATGCGTGATCGGCTCCGTGGCCGTTCTGAGGCTCGTGTCCCCACCGGGAGTCTGGCGTGTGCGAGCACTTGGGGACGCGGCCGCCGCGAGGACCGAGTGGGGTAACCCGCCTACGGGCGGCCGTGGTACCCAGCGCCTTAGGAACACCACGTGAAAAGGGAATCCATCTTAAATTACTGCTCTGGCTCCAATTCCACTTGGTGGCCAACTGAAGTCTCATTCGGGCCTCCATTCAGGCTTCTAAAAACTCCTTCGGGAGGATACCATTTCATTACAAAAACCACGCTTATTCAGTGTAAAACCCAAAGGCGCCAACTCCGTGAGAGCACGTGCAGAACCCGGGCCCATCTCGCGGCACCTCCGCGGCCCGGCGTCCGAGCCTGGCTCTGCCCGCTCCGGGTTCGCTGACCTCCACGAACAAGTTACTTGACCTCTCAGAGCCTCGGGAGCCTGAATGCCAAGTGGAAACAGTAAAACCCGGACTTCACGTAGCTGGGGGGGTGAATGAGGTGACACTGGTGTCACAGTGGGAGGCCCAGCGTGCGTGTACAGCTAAGGGGGGTGACATGGTTCTCACCACTGCCATCGTGGGCTTTTATGCAGGGTGCAAAGGAGAGCCCGGGCCGGATGGCAGAAGGGGCAAGGATGGCACCCCAGGGTCTCCTGGGCCTCCGGGACACAAAGGTGACATGGGAGAAGCCGGCTGCCCTGGAGCACCAGGTAAGGAGTTTCGGTTCCTCGTCTTTCTCTGACCCAGTAGGGGTGGGGACTGGCTACAGGACCCCTGGCCTCCCAGGCAGCTTTGCAAATTGAGCCCATGAAGAGCACTTGCCTTAGATCCCCATGTGTGAGGTGTTAGGGAGCCAGATGGCCACAGGAAGGGGACAGGATGTTTCCCCCACCTTCTAACGGATCCTCAGCCACGGAAATGTCTCTGGCTATGTCTCCAGTTCAGTATTTTCCCAAACCACTGTCCCTTGTCATAAAAGGCTCAGCCACCTCTGCTGGTCGCTTTTCCAAGGTAAGCCAGTCCTTTTCTGTGTCCCCACCTTCGCGAGGCTGTGCTGACGGTCCTGGGGACGGTGGGGGGCGGCATCACCCCTACACTGGCTGATCACCTGGCTGTTCACGTCATCTTCCTGCACAGCCATCGATAAAGCTACCCTGTGCGCGAGGCTGTTTCTCAAGGAAAACGTGGGTGTGGGCATGGGGTGAGGGAAGAGAGAAGACCTTTTGGAACAGAAATCTGAAATGCAGTGCATCGGGCACTATGTGAGGCACCAGGACCCAAGACACAGTGTCACCTTTGGAGCGGAGGAGTGAGGAGGGGTGGGGGGGGGTGAGTGTAAGTGGGGGGTCTGCGACACAACGGAGCCCGCAGTCCGAGAGGCCCAGCTCAGCTCCCGCCAGTTGCTGCCACGTGGAAACGTGGGCCCCGTGTTCCCTACACTGTGGTTTCAAGTCCAAGACGTCACCCTGTGAAATCCTGACACGCCAAAGCCCAGGAGCAGGCCTCAGTCAGAGCACAGGCCACCCCTTTGTAACCTCTGGTTTCCAGTGTCCATGGAAGAGACCCCCAGAAACATGTTAAAAAACAGAAAAGAAAACCTTTGGGTTTCCAAGTCAAACGTCACCTTGTGCTCTCGGCCATGAGGAATAGCCACTGGCCTTTTTCAAAAGGTCCGCCCCTTAGAGGCGTCAGAGGCATTCTGTAGACACATCGTTTCCCAACGAGAGCTCTAGAATTAGGCCTTTCTTCCACCAAGCCCCCTCTTCTTATAAAAGAAGAGACCCAACGTCATACATGTGGATCCCAAGCCACTGTCCTTCTCGGAAGGGACCTGACACTCTGACAGAACCATGAGACAGGTCGGGAGGGGTAAGGAAGTCCAACTTTGGGGATCACCTCTGCAGATGGCCATGCTCCCAGTTTGGCCTGAGAAGGCGTTGGGGTGGGGGTAGGGTCACATGTGGGGTGTGTCATTACCCCATTCTGGTTCCTTCCTTCTCAGCACCTATCACCTTCTAACGTATGTCACACCTTACCTTATTTTGTGTGTTGTTTGCCTTTTCTCTCCTTCAAGGAGAACGGAGGCTCTAGGAGGGAGGGAGTTTTGTGTCTTTTCCATATTGATGCTGATGCAGCGCAGCTACCAGGATGTCGTGTGGGACAAACCCTTGCTGACTGAGCTGTGTGTCTGTGCTGCGTTGTGTGAGGGGGCCGTCCTGGGAGTGGGCCGTGCACACCCCTCTCTCTCGGCTTCCTGTGTGCTTAGCGATGCACCGGAACACAGGAGCTCAGGAATGTTGGTTCAGCTGCCGTCATGGTTTTTTCTTTATTTCTCCAGGCCCTCCTGGGCCCGTTGGGGATCCTGGGCCCAAAGGGTTGGGCCCTGGGTACCTCAGTGGCTTCCTCCTGGTTCTCCACAGTCAGACGGACGGAGAGCCCACCTGCCCTGTGGGCATGCCCAGGCTCTGGACAGGCTACAGTCTGCTGTACATGGAAGGACAGGAGAAAGCTCACAACCAGGACCTCGGTACGTACAGAGCTGCCCACAGCCATGGCCGAAGAGTAAACCTTTCGGGCTGACTCCATGGATCCCTGAACATCATCTGTGAAAATGTTTCTTTTTAAACGACCACGCTAATTCTTAACGAATTCTGTAATATTAGACCTGTGAATCTGAGAGGTGTCCAAGAGGCTCATTCTGGCTGTTACTGTTATCTGGCTACCTTTTACTTTTTAAAAAATGATTCTCAGTCAGTTAAATGTAACTCTGACATAAAATGCCATTTTTACTTCCAAGCGTAAATTACTTAATTAGGACCTGGTCATTGCCTATGTTTATACATAAATAGTGTATGAGCAGCAGCCTGACAGTTACATGATGTGGCATTAGCATCACGTGATGAAGCCCTGCTTCAATTTCTGAAACTACGGAACTTTGAGAGTCATCCTTGGTACTACTTTGTCACAGTTGGTGCTGCTTGTCAGTTTTCAATAGTAGATTTGTACGACTGATTTTAAGACAAGAGTGTAAGTGCCTGAGTGCCAGCAAACGGCCTTTCCAAGGTGCAGATGGTCGGGGCTGTGGGCACAGGCGGGCCAGGCCACCAGGGAAGCCTGAGCTGGATATGAGCTTTGTCACTGCCCTCTCTGGGCTGCGTCCGCTGCTGTTAGTAAGGGTGGTCGGAGGGCACAGGCCCGCAGGTGACAGCTGCTTTCACATCCGTCCCCACTTCTCCCTTGGGTTCAGCCATGGCCCGTCCCCTCCCGAGGGCCCTGGGGAAAAGGAAGAAGTAATGCTGCCCTCCTCCTCTCCCTCTGAGGCCCGTCTCTTGGCTGCCCGGTCTCCTTACCACCCATTTCAGCGCCCTGCCCGGGCTGTGCAGAGCTCCTGGGATAAAATCCCAAGTCCTCGCCAAGCTCGCCAAGGCCTGCATCCTCCGGCCTGACTTATCTCTGGACATCGTTGGGACAGACAGACGGACGGACACACAGACCTCCTCGGCCCCCCTGTCCCCACTGCACTTCTCCGAGTCCTCTGAATTCCGTGCTCCCTTAGGGTCCCCGGGCCTCTCCACTGATCTCTGCTTTGAACAGTCTCCCTAGCTCCGAACCTGCCCGTTCTGTTTTCCTCCTTCAGGTCTTAGCTTCACATCATGTGCTCAGGTCACCCCTTCGCTAAGCCCCGGGAGCGCGCACCTCTCCCCTCAGGGCCCGTCCCGCAGTGTTTCCGGGGCCCGTCCCGTCCCGCAGTGTTTTCGGGGCCGTCCCGCAGTGTTTTCGGGGCCATCCCGCAGTGTTTCCGGGGCCCGGCCCGTCCTGCTGTGTTTCCGGGGCCCGTCCCGCTGTGTTTCCGGGGCCCGTCCTGTCCTGCAGGGTTTCCGGGGCCCGTCCCGCTGT